>PVKA01043694.1:0-16596 GCA_004027165.1 Ctenomys sociabilis
ATATATATATATATATATATATATATATATATATATATATATATATATAGGAGAACACTTGTGTTTAGAAGTTGGTAACCAGCCTGGACTACCTAGCCAGGTCTTGTCTCAAAGAATAAAATAAGCAGATCTGGCAAGATAGCTCAGTGGACTAAGTCCCTGCTTTGGCAAATGCAGGGACCAGGGTTTGATCCCTCATCCCACATGCAGAGCACCCCTGGGGTACACTGAGCTGGTGACCCAATCTGGGTGTGGTAGTGCTAAGTCTCATCTACTTAGTGAGACTGTACCAAATACATAAAAATGAAAATAATAATAATAATAATAAATAAAACAAGCATTAACAGTAGAAATTTCTTCTTTTTTTTCTGTGAGTGCTGGCTATTGAATTCAGGACCTCATATTTGTCAGGCAGGCATTGTACCAGTAAGCTATATCCTCAGCATTTTTTCCTTGTCTTTTTAATTTCTTATAATATTTTTTATTTTTTACCAATTTTGCATGCTTATATCTGGTAATCTAAACAACTAATTTGAAGACAACATTATGCAATATAGCAACCATTGTTGAATTTCTATTGTTTGATGAAGTACTGCATTTTTCTGATTTTGTTTTACTATTTTGTATTCTCTTTAGATAATAAAAAATAAACTAATACAAATAAGCACATTGTAGATTAAGCAGACTTAAGAGATATGATCTGGCCCTTGTTTGCATTGTGACTCAAACAAACAAACTCTCAAATGATAATTTGAATATTTAAAAAAATTTGAGAACAGACTGGATATTAGATGATATTCAGCAACCATTATGAATTTTTTAAGTGTAATGTTGATACTATTTTTAAGAATAAGAGATTTAAATCTAGAGTCATGAATGAGTACAATTTTTTAAAAAAGGTGAACTACAAAAACACAGGATTGGTAAAATACTGCTTTTTAAAACTGGGTGATAGGGGCTGGGGAGATGGCTCAGTGAATAAGCACTTCCCTGGCAAGTGCAAGGGCCTGAGTTCAATCCCCCATTATGCAAAAAAAAAAAAAAAAAACGGGGTGATTAACATAGGAGTGCATTAAACTATGTTCTCTGTTTCCTGTTTATTTACAATTCCATAATGAGTATCGGATAATTCTTCATTAGACATGGTCTCAACTCCCATTCCTAAGTAAACACAATTCACATTCATAGTGGAACACACACAAGTAGTCTTACTAATCATCAGGGCCATATCTCACAAAAATAGAAAGGCCCTTATGGGACAAAGTTTATAGGATTACTCAGAAAAACAAATATATATGTGATTTCGAGCTGACCAGACACTGAATGGGTGCAGTGTGCAGAAGTGTGTGGTCCTGAAAAATTAATATTGAAGGACATACTTGTTTCCAAGTGCCAAGGAAAAATGAATGACTTAGCTGTAATTTATAGCTATGGCTCTATGTCAGTCCCCTTGGAGGTCACCTGCTGAAGGTCTCATTGCTGCTGTTATCCGGCAGGGTGACATTTGTTTGCATACAAGCTATGTTGGTGGGAGCAATTTAAAAAATCATTTTCAAATAGCTAGCATTGCTGCGGCCTCCTAGAGATTCCAATGTCCTGTAGCCATGAAGCACTTACTTTCTTCCTGCTGGATTAGCTTTCCATCCATCATCAAAGAAACAAACAAAGGGAAGATAACTAATGGATTTGATTTAATCACAAACCAAAGAGTTTTATATAATTTTCAAGACACAGTCTTTTATTTGTTTGTACTTTTATCTACTTATATCAAGGCCATAAATTAAGAGCTTACATTTGCAGGCTGACCAATAATTTAAATACCACCCTGCCCTTGCCCAGTCTGTACTGCCAGCCCCATGCCCATGCCCATGTGTTCCTCAATGCCAGGTCAGAGCTTTGAGTCTGAGAGTACTACAATAACATAGTAATGCAAGCTCACATAAACATGAAATCAAAACTATAACCAAAAAGAGAATAATTTCAAAGACTACTCAGCTTCCTTACTGTTGCTCAGTGATTTCTGGAATCCCAAGGTTTAGATCTTGTGAGAACCAAGTGCAGTACCACTTGCACCATGTCTCTGTTTATTTGCATTGACTTGCAAGCTGTCCTACTCTGAAAAGAAAAAGAAAATACACTTTCAATAAAATAGAAGGCTATATACAGTTCACCTTCCACCAAATCATACTCAGGTTTCCTACAGTGTCATCTTATATTCTTCTTGTATGTAAATTTCCCACAGTAGGGCTAGATGAAGAATGTCAAGGTTTTACTAAATATTTTAGACCAAAGGCTGAATTAGCAAGGGTGGAGCAGAAATGAAGTAAGTCTCTGCTCACATCAGTGCCAGTGGGTTGGAAGGTGATCTCATGTATGATTAGAAATGAATAGTGAGGGCTGGCCAGGTAGCTCAGTGGATTAAAGCATCTGCTTAGGCAGATGTAGAGGGCAGAGGTTCAATCCCCAGCCTGCCATGTGGGCCCTGCCCCCAGGGCACACTGAGGCTGGGATGGAGACTGGGCATGGTGGTGCACGCCTTGCCAGCACTTGGGAATCTGAAAACAGGAGAATCATTACAAGTCCATCTGTGTAGTGAGACCCTGTAGACCCTGTAGATCCTGCACTAAATCAAAACAAAACAAAAAAAAAGACAAAAAGAAATGAGCAGAGTGAATTTAACTATAGCATGTTTCATTCACTTCTCTGTTGTTAGGTCTGATGACTTGTTAAGAAAATAGTGGCTTTCATTCAATCATTGGCTGGGCTTTTGGCATGCAAGCTAGTAAGGATGAATCGCCATCACCCATGAAAGCTTTATTTTTTTGTATTCCCAGGGTAAATAACCAATAAGGAGGACCAATATACATTAGGGTTAAGTTCCATCAGGACAAAAATTTCTGCTTTCTTTTTTGCTGTGTATGTGGCACCCAGAATTATGTGTGAGCCATAATGGGTGCAAGTTAAAGACATGAATGGTTTTGCAGAAGAGATATGCTCTACACTTGGTTGAGTAATGATTCTATATGTTCTGATCCTAGCTGTGTGTATGTATAGTAATATATATTATTTACATGTTATATATTATATAATTATACTCTTATGGTGTTAGACTCAAAATTGCATCATCATTTTTCATACTGAGATTTAAGTTTTTGAGATTTTCTTTTATTTACTGCCTTCTTAGTCTCTAAAATTATTGTTCATAGAAACACATTAAGTTGACCACTCTTCCATTCTCATGTTTCTGCTACAAACAGAAGAGGTAAATGAATTGCTTAACATGAGCTAGTTCCATCCACTTTAGTACACTATAAACATAGCCTTAGCTTTACTATAATTACAGCATGTGGGTAATGTTTCTGAGAAAGTAGTATAATTACAACATTATGGTTGGGAAGCAGCTGAGTAGAAAACACTGTATCACTGTGTAAAGTTTAACATAGGATTGTGGTCTCTAATACAAATAAGAATGTTAGCAATCACTGCCATATATCAATTGTTACATGATATCAATAGTATCCAATCAAAGATCAATGTAAAAATGTAGGAAATATCCTATACCTTTATTGTTTACATGCATCTAGGAATTTTATACAAAGGTCTAATGCAAAGTAGAGAAGCTCGAGCCGGGCGTGGTGGTGCATGCCTGTAATCCCAGCACTAGGGAGGCTGAGGCAGGAGGATTGTTGTGAGTTCAAGTCCAGCCTGAGCTACAAAGTGAGCTTAAGGCCAGCCTGAACTGCACAGTGAGACCCTGTCTCAAAAAAGACAAAAAAAAAAAAAAAAAAAAAAAAAAAAAAAAAAAAAAAAGTAGAGAAGCTCACCAACATAAAGATAGCATGAATGAAATCACAGCAAAAACCAAGCTCTAAAAATAATCAGTACATCAATGCCCTTGCTGACTCTTCCCCTCCCCTCCTGACAACAGCACCCTGTGTTCTTGTATCTGGTGCTGTTTTGAATTTCGTGGCTCTTTCAGTGGTTAGCACAATGACAGAGAATTCCTGGCACGTAAGCAGACCTTCAGCTCATTTCTAGGCAAAAGGGGGACATGGCCAGAAGTGCAAGGAGTGTGTGCTTACATATGTGCTTTGGAAGATGGAAGGGATAATAGTTTACTCTTCTAGTTTCCTGTCTATTCCTATCTTCTCCTCAAAGCTTTACCCCAAGTCTCAAAACAGACTGGTACCCTCCTTTGTTCCTATCTGGAAACTGGAATTTCAGCGATCCTCCCCATACCCTATTTCTTTATTCTTCTCTAAGAATATACTAGCAATAATAAGAAAGAGAAGGGATAGACAGGGAGGATGGGAAGGGAGAGGGAAGAAGAGGAGGAACAAGAAGTAGTCGGCAGGGGAGATAGCTCAGTAAATTAAGCACTTGCCTGCAAGCACAAGGGCCTGAGCTCAATCCTCTGTTCTGCAAAAAAAGAAAAAAAAAAAAAAAAAAAAAAAAAAAAAGAAGAAGAAGAAGAAGAAGAAGAAGAAGAAGAGGTAGTAGTCACGAGTAGTAGCAGTGATAGTTGTAGTAGTAGTAAAAGGAGGGGAAAATAAAACTAATATTTCTTGTACCTCAGTGGCAGTTAATATGGCCAAGTTTGTTCTTGACTTTGTTCATTTTGTAGTATCCTAATACTGTGACAACCTGCATGCCCTTATCCTATAAGTTCCAGTTTCTTGAATCCAGCAAGGTCCTTATTTTCTTTTTAATGTATTTGGTACAGAGTCTACATGGTCTACAGGCTTTCACTATGTAGATCGTGTTCGTAGCGGTCCTCCTGTTTTCAGCCTCCCAGTCACTGGGATTAGACGCGCGCCACCATGCTACCGTCTCCACCGCTGTCTCGGCATGCCCAGCAGCGAGGCCAGCGCGGCACATTGCAAATTGAACCCTGGCTGCTGCACTCTGCCTGAGCAGGCACTTTAATCCCTAAGCAGACGCTTTAATCAAGGCCCTTATTTCTTGAGCAAGCAATAATAATCATTTCTGAGATGTTGAGAATAGTACCTGACTTTCCTAACATTTCCCTCATCTGAAAAGACTATTTGAAAAATGAAGTCAAATGAAGAGCCTGACCCAGACTCTAAATCAGACAGTCTGAGCTTCTGTTTGTTCTACAACTGTGATGCAGTGATTAGGGGACTTTGGACAAGGCCCTGAACCTCCGAGACCTTGGCTGTTCAGCTGTGAGCAAGGATAGACACTACCTTCTTCATAAGCATGCATGTTTTATTGAGCGTAAAGTTAGTTTCTTCCTTTTTCAGTTCATCTATGAATATTGGAAATACATCATTAACAATTCATTAATATAAGGGACAATTATACAAACGTACCAAACACAGCATTTGAGTTCTTTCAAAATGTTTTGAAAAGAGATACTAATTTGGAACCTTATAAACAGAATGCAGAGTAATGATAATATACTAACAATTAATTTAAAATAAATTAAAGATGCTTTAATGAATCTAGGAAAACTGGAGAAATTAACATTTAAAGATAAATATTGAGCAAAACTGGAAATTTTCAAAGTAATAAGGCATAATCCTGCATTGATTAGCAGTGGAGACATTATCTGAGGAATGTGGTTTTTGTCATTGTGAGAACAGCATATGTGTCATTGCAGGAATTAAGATGACTACAATCCACTGTTGTTTACATGGCCCGTCTTTGACCAAAATACTATTATGTAGTACATATGATGATGCAGTACAAGCCCCTGGATTTTTGCCAGTAATACAGAAGCCATAGAACTCCACTGTGAGGTTGCAGAGCCAAAAGGCTTATTCCCTTTGAAGGTCTCTTGGCAACAGTCTCTGTAGTCCCTGGGCATGACTTCCCACCCTTCTAGATAAGCAGCACCCTTGTACATAAAGTTACCAGAGTCACTAATGAGCTGAAATGATTTCTCAGAATTGATTAAAATAATATAAATCTAAAACCTTGCTCCTAAGCAAAGAACGGGCTGTTTTTTTCTACATTTTGAAAAAGTAGCTCAAAATCAGGATTTGGTTTTACTGCTACAAAATACTACTGTAGATTGAGAATATTCTGAAAAATCCCATTTACTTCGGCAGTGCAGCTGCCATCCAAAGGATAAAGCAGAGTCTCTTCCTTTAAGAAATGTAGTTTGTAGCTGGAAGAAAATAGTCAAGGGTTTCAGCCTTCAACTCCAAAAGAATTAGGAGCATTTATTGAGCACTAGAGTGAAAAGTCAACTGACAAAATGGTGAAAAAACTTTAACCAGTTGTTCTTCAAAGGACTAATATCTAATATCTAGAACAAAAAATTAAAATAATCAGACCCCTCCAAAAAAATTTAAAGTCTCAATCCACAAATGGGTGTCTCATATAAATAGATACTTCTCAGAGGAAATATTACAAATGGCAAACAAATATAAAAAAAAATGCTCAATATCACTGGTCCTTTGAAAGATGCACATTAAAGCATGCTGAGATTTCATCTCACTCCAAAAAGAGTAGCAGTCATCAAGAAGTCATCCAATAACAAGTGCTGGTGAGGCTATGGGGAAAAAGGAACCCTTGTCCACTATTGGTGGGAGTGAAGACATGTGCAGACACTATGGAAATCAATATAGAGATTCCTCAAAAATCTTCCAAAAGAATTAAAACATGGATATGCATATTGCTCTAGTATGAGCATAAACATATATACTAGAGCAATATATGCATATCCATGTTTATAGAGGCACAGTTCTTAATAGCTAAATCCGAAACAATGCAACTTCCTGTCAAGCAATGGATGGATAAAGAAGACATAGTTTTTTTTGTATACAGATAAGTACTACTTAGTCATAAAGAAGGATAAACTTGAGACTTTTCTAGCTAAATGGATATACCTTGAGACCATATTCTCAAGTAAAATAAATTGGACAAATGTATAAATACTGTATTGGCTCTCTTGTGTGAGAAACTGTGTAAATAAGTACCAAACTGTATAATACATATCGCAAAATAGAAAGAAACTGTTCAGAAGGAAAGAGGATCTAAGGAGGAGGAAGGGGAAGGAAGGCAGGGAAAGAAGAAAATGAGAAAGGAAAGATAAAATGGAAATAAGTCTTTGTAAATGAGGCGGGGAAGTGGGTTGAAGAGAGGAGAGAGGGATGGGGGAAAGAAGAATCAAGCTATACCATGTGCACATACAGATTCCCTACAATAAATGTGATCATTATGTATATACAAAATATACCAAGAAATTTGGTAAGAAAAACACATGCAGGGAGTAAATAGAGACACAGGGAGGCTGTTGGAAGATAATGAAGATGCTGCCCCTGGATCAAAAGCACTTGAAGTTCTAAACTAGAAGCTCTTGTTCACAGTTTCATTAGGGCCTTGATGTTATTCAGCCATATAAGAAGGCACATAAAGTTATCAAATTATATTACAGGAAGCAGCGGTGACAATGCAATGTACGCATTACAGTTTCTGCCCCTATTATCTGCCGTTGCCTGGGGGATTTGCAAGCAAAGACAGGAAAATGCAGTGCCATCCAGTTCCAGATAATGAATTTCTTTGCTCCAAAATTTTTCACTGTATTATTAAATTAGGTTGGTTGGAACTACAAAGTAACAAGACTTATTCTCTTCTGTGGTTCATGAATTAATTTAATTCTATTTTAAAAGTCCTTTGAGTAGAACTGAAATTTGTTTAAAATTTCCAACATATTCACATTTACAGGTAATGTAATTTAAATATATAGGTACTGATCAAGATCATAAGTTTGTAATTATTATTATTATGAAACTTTCTTTCTTTGGTGATTTTCTCCAGATTGATATCAATTCAGAACATGGGTGTGGCCTCCTACTAGTCACGTCACAGAGAAGCTAAAGTGGATTCCTACATTAGAAGCAAACTAAGATATTATGATTTTTAAAACACGAGCAACATTATTTGATGCACAAGTGCAATGAAAGAATAAGAAAATACAGATAAATTCATGGCATAGTTTTCAGTATGCACTTTGCATATTTTAAGTTACCCTTAGTCTTCATAAGAAGCCTATGAGATAGGTAGTTTTCTCTACCAAACAGAAGTGAATACCAAGGAAAGGAAGAGAATTGACTTGCTCAGAGTTATAGAGCTAAGAAATTATTCAAATTTTGGCATCGTAAATCCAGCTCCCTGGCCCTGTACTACTGTGCTACCATGCCTCATTATGTCGTCTTGATGTAAACATCTTCTAGGAAAAGATGAAGCCGTGTTATAAACAGGCTGAGAGTGTAAGCTTTGCAGTAGGACCCTGGGACCAACTTTTCTCATATTTAACAAGGATATTTTATTTATTTATTTAAACAATTTTATTGAGAAACAAATAGGAATGAGACAGCTTCAAAACCAATTAGTAGGACAGTTTCAACAATTAATACATTGCATATTTTTAGTGATTATTCATTGTACAAGATGCAGACATGATATCCTGTCCACAAACAGTATTAGAACAAATCTTCCTGTTCATTGAAATAAGAGAAAGTAGCTGTATATCTATCCTAACTATTTTGAATAGACAGATACAAAATGGTTGTTCATTTGTATCCCCTTTTTTTGTTTAGTTTTGTCAGAGATGGGCATTTAAATATTGGCATTTCAATATTATAGCTACATGAATTCAGCCAAATATTGCAATATAGTCCAGTAGTCCATAATAATAGTGAGTTATCCATAAGACTGACTTGAGCCTTTTACAGCTCAGCATATTAATGCTACTTTACTTTTATACTTTGTTTTTATACTTTTCTGCTGTATGCAAGACTTATATAACAAGAAATGTAGCTTCTGTATCTGATAAGGTCAGTTAAGTCCCCTCAGGATTTACCCTGAAACCCTGTACAACAGTTTGTAGATCCTTTGTCAGTGTCAGTCATGTACATGAATCACAGCCATTGCTTGACCAATTTGATCTCTGTTAAAGACTGAGAGAAAGTTTTCTCTGCATGTGATTCTCCTTAGGCACACTCTACATTATTGATCACATTCCTCTGTGGTCCCATAATCTCCTTGATCAGAAAATTTGGGACACAACTGAGTTCCATGATGTTACAGTACAGGTTCTCCTATGTCCTGAGTCCTCACTGATCTTGAAAGGCTAGGGCTAAAATGTTGGCTGTCCTTGCAGCCCTCCTTTTTCTCTAATTTTTGGTCTTCAAACTTAGGTTATTAACCCTCCAGAAGAGAAGCTTATTGTTATTACTCTACAACATAGGCAGTTGAGCTTAACCTCACTATCTGTCTGAATATCAAATATCTTAGACATAACATGGAACAAGGATTTACCATCAGCCCCACCTCACTCATGTGATGAGCACTGAATAGGCCAGTACGCTGAAAGATGTCAGTGGAGTGCCTGAAACATGACAGTGTCCATGAAACATTAATCCCTGTTATCATGATAACATGTTACAATCAACTTTAGTGCATGAGTTACACTAGCCAAATTCCCTTCGTGAAAGATAATACATATTTAGTAAGCAGTAACTCTTTAAAGTTTTTTCACAAAAATTCAGTACTTTTAATCTTATCATACTCTTTTCATTGAATTGAAGGAAACTCAGAATGAAAGATAAAATAGTAGTTTTTCACAATTGAATAAAGAGGGATTCAAACTCCAGGCAGAATTGCATGGCCGTGTTAACAAATGTGATACAGCTTTATTGGCATAGGAAATCAAACCATGTTTAACATCTCTGCTAAGATATATGTCTGAGGCCATAAATAAAGTTATATTAAAAATTCCACGATGATGAGACTGAAATCTTGCTTGATGTAGGAAGTGGCAGAATACATTTGGCTCCTAATCAGAAGACATTGCTTCCTGTGTCAGTATGGGACCATAACTTGAAGGGGTTAATATGTCTTCTCTGTCCATGAAAGATCTGAAATTGAACAGCTGACCCAAACACTTGTTGCTGTTGACAATCTATAAAATTCCCTTCAAATGGGAACTGTGTGTTCTAGTCCAAATCAAGTGGCTATTTCCTGTTTGCTGACCTACAAGTTCGAAGGTCCTGAGTATCAGTTCAGAAAGATTTCTTTACTTTTCTCTGATATGAGCTATTATAATTCTATTGAATAGTCCAAGAAAGTCTCTGCATATTTCCTTTCTGTCAAAGGCATTAGCCTTTCTATCTTTTCCCCCTCTTGTTACTATTTTCCTCACCCACGTGCTATTGGTGCCCTGAATCTAGAACCAGACAGGGATAGTAGTACCAAGCAATTGAAAATGCAATGATTGTGGTCTGGATCACATCCCACTTTTGTATTAGACTAGCTGGATGAAATTTGGAAGATGTTTAACCTCCCAAAGTCTTATACACCACATCCATAAAGTGGGGCTGGTGCTAAACACCTCCTCTGGTTGCCTTGAGCATCAAATGTCTGTGTCTGAAACTTAGCCAGGTGTCGTAAGTGTTGATTCTGCCCCAACACTTGCCCCTCATGGAGACAGACACATCTCCAAAATCAGATGGCTCTGATTTTCAACATGAAAATATTTCTATTTCTCCTTAAATGTATCAAATATAACACCTGATTTCCTTTATGAACCAGAAGTTGTCTTCTGTCTTACTAAAGCTTGTTATGTGATTCTAATAGTCTCAAATATGAGCCTCTATTAGGCTCCAACCAGTTGGGAAGCTCGGATCTTGCTGATTCCCCTTTTTCGTTCTGTCTGAAAGCTGAGACCAAAAAAAATGTGCATGTCCATGAAAGGAATTAAAAGTGGGGACTTCCAGTTCCATCTTTGAGAGGTTAACTCAGTAGGTCAAAGGAACAGACCACCAGTCTGCTGAGGCGCAGTGCTCAAGATGGTTCAGGCTCACAGGAACCTGACTCCCAACACTGGCCTGTTGGAAGGGTATCTACTTCCCCAACAAGGTTGTGCAGACTCTTGGCTGCTGCCCAAGTCCGCAAAGCTCCATAAAGGAAAAGAGAACCAGCATGTAAGACAATCACCAGCGCCATGGAAATCCTTAGTCCAAGAGAGAAACTCTCCACTTGGCTACCCCAGAATGCCAGATCATTTTCTTCATACCCACATTATCCTTGTATTTTTAAGACAGCCCTTCTTTTCCTACATAGCCCCAAACAAAACCCAAATATGTACTTTATCAGGTAAACCTGCAGGAGATACAGAAGCAGGGCAGAATGAAATGGAAAGAGTTTGGATGAAAGTCTGAGAATTTTTCCTCCATGGAGGAAAAGTTGTGGTTTGTCTCCAAAAAGCTCACACGTTGGAAGTTTTAGCTATAATGTGGCATTGTTAACAGGTGGTGAGGTCTGCCAGAGGTTGAGCTTAGTGGATGGTAACAAGATCATTTGGAATGCTGCCCATGTAAGGAATTAATATAGATTTTATGTGACCCCAACTATTTCCTGAAAAAGTAGGTTATTGAAAAAAAGAGTGAATGTGACCCTTCAGTAGGCCTTTGTCCATCAGCAGGTGAATGGACAAAGAAATGCATTTGTACACAAAGGAGCACTAGTCTGCCATAAAGAAGGACACATCTGAGTCATCTGTAGGAAAATCGATGCAACTTGAGACATAATGTTAAGTGAAATAAATTAGACACACAAGGGGCCAGGGAGATGGTTCAGTGGAATAAGTGCTTCTCTAGCAAGCGCAGGGACCTGAGTTCAATCCTTGGCTACACACACACACAAAAAAATTAAAAACTTAGACATGCAAGCTTAAATAATGTATGGTTTCTCTGATATGAAAAATCCAAAGCATAAATAAAGAGTAGGAGGCCTGTCAGTTAGCTCAGTTGTTTAAGCACCTGCTTATGCAAACACAGTCAGGCACAGGGTACCACAGTTCAATCCTGAGGTCCTCATGCCTTACCAGACCTGCCCTTAAGGCAGCCTGAGCTACCAAAAGAAAATCTTTCTCAACTTTCTGTTTATGCAAAATAGCACAGATATATAGCTACTTTCTCTTAGTTCAATGAGAAGTTTTGAACTAATAGTGTTTAAGCAAGATCTCTTGTCTGCACTTTATACGATGAATAACTTCTACAAAGCCAACAATATGCAATGTATTCATTATTGTAACTGTCCTATTCACCTGTTTTGAAATTGTCTCATTGCTACTTCTTTCTCAATAAAATTAATATAAAAGAAATAAAAAATAATAATTTAAAGAGCAAAATAAAAGATGGATGACAGGAAACAGGAACACACATCCTTTGTAAATGTGAAGGGAATATAGAGATGAGGGGAGAGAAGATAGGGAAGAAAAAGAGAAAATGAAAAAGGAATTAAGATATATAAGATTGGGCGTGGTGGTGCACACCTGCAATCCCAGCTCTTGGGTGGCTGTAAAAAGGCAGATCACTACAAATCTGATCTACTACTGAGGCCCCTGAGCACCCTATAGACCCCTCCCTAAAATCCAAAAACCAAAAAGAAGATGTGTCATGTGGATATGCCAACTGCATGGTAAATGTGATCATTACATACTATAAACATGCACTAATAAACGATTCATAAATTTTACTACCTTAATCACCGTAATCAAATAAAAATATAAAAAACCTACATTTGAAACTTCAAATTTTCTACTAAGCATACTAGAAAGTAAAAGAAATAGATGAAGCCCCTACTAGAGCAGCAAAAAAAACCCAGTTGTGCCTGTGAGGAAAATATTCTGTACTTATTTTTTCCTTTTTTAATTTGAATTTCAATTAGAATTGAACAAAATTCTCTTCCCCATCACACAGGCCATATTTTCAGTGCTCAAGAACCTTGCAAGTCTGGTGGGTGCCTTGTTGAACAACACAGCTCTAAATGGTCACCCACATTCCTGGGGATGAGCGCTGAGAAGGGGTGAAACTCCCACACCTTGCCCACATGCCTGACATATGCTTTTCTTCCAGTTCATTATTCTTCCTTATCCTTTCTAATATCCTTATCCTTTATAATAAGCCAGGGTATGTAAAATAAACAAATTGTTACAGTAGGATCCCCTAGCATCCCCAGAAGGATCTTGAAATTTATCAGAAGTATGCAATTTCAGGCCTCATCTTCTGAACCTACATTTTTAACAACATCCCCAGGTGATGTCCCTACAATTAGTCTGGTAAGTGTCTCCCTACATGACAGGTCTCTCTGACAGCCCCAGAAAGGCATATGCATGAATAGTGGGAGGGCTACAGAAATTGGTGTAGCACTGCTCTGCTGAATAGCTATGACCTCCCGCATAGGTAACCAGAGCTGTTCCATTTGAACCCGTGCAAAGCCATCCTGAGCCTAGTTGGCTCTGCTCTCAGGATCTGCCCCCAAGAATCTCACACTGACTTCCATGTCAAGCACAATGAAGGCAGCTGCACTTCCTGGGGCACCCAGGAAGATATCCCACAAAAAAGATTTGTGCAGCCTGCTCTACTGCTGTGCCTTAAGAGCCAACACAGCACACTTACTAGCATCACCGCGTGAGTGTTCCCTCAGTTTGAGCTAAAAATGTAATGCAAAGTTGCTTGACCTATGTCCAAGCATGGTGGCACCACCTATAATCCCAATGCTGGGGAGGCTGAAAGCAGGAGGATCACTATGAGTCCAAGCTGCATAGTGAGACCATGTAACAAATACATAAAATGAAAAAAAAAAAGTTGCTTCACGTATTTGGTTTGTTTTTCATGGGACTCATTATCTGAGAGGTCATTCAATATATCTGCCTAAGGAATTCACTGTAGTAATCTAACA
Source organism: Ctenomys sociabilis (assembly GCA_004027165.1). Classification (NCBI taxonomy): domain Eukaryota; kingdom Metazoa; phylum Chordata; class Mammalia; order Rodentia; family Ctenomyidae; genus Ctenomys; species Ctenomys sociabilis. The sequence goes on from PVKA01043694.1 coordinate 13,717, forward strand.
TAGAAGTTCATTATTCTAATTCTCTGGTCCTCAAACCTGCCTGCACATTAGAATTACCTGGAGCATTTGGAAATACCAGTGCTCAGGTATCATCCCAGCCTAATTAAATTAGCTCTCGGGAAGGTATTTTGTTAAAGATCTCAGCATGATTATAATGTACAGCCAGAGTGGTGAACCACTGGCCCAATTAGAAAGATTCCTTTGTTAAAGTGCTCCCAGCTACCCTGGGACTTTAGTGGAATGCAGACTGTGATGTAGTAGGCACAAGGATAACACAAAAAGAAAAAACAACACTATTTCTTCTCACCACAGGATGGTTGTTGCTCATTATCATCCTGTTTCCATTTTAGGTAAACATGGACAAGTGGGTCACCGATCCTTACCCCCCTTTATTTATTTTTTTAAATTATATTATTCTTTAATTGAGATGCATTTCATGCACAATAAAATGCACAGATCTTCAGTATACAGTTTAGTAAATTTTGACACAAGTATGTGCAACTTTTTTATGCTTCAATGATTTTTTCTTTCTTTAATTAATTTTATTGAGGAAAAAATTACAATAAGACACCTTCAAAACAGTCAGTAGGAGAGTTACAACAATTAATACATTGTATGTTATTATCTTTGTAGTACTCATTTATAGGACAGGATGCAGACATGATATACTGTCCAAACACTATTAGTACAAATCTTCCTTTAAACCTGGCTCTAGCCCTCACACAAGCTGGCCCTATGTTCTTCAAAATCACTACTTTGTCTGATTTCCCAAAGCAGTTATGTTTAACTGTCTTTTGTTATTAGCTACGTCCATGTATACACATACATTAGTGCTTCTGCTAGAGTATAGCTCTTGACAGGCGAAAGCAATGTTATTTTTTATCATTCTTACCATCCTTTTAAGAGTGCTTTACACACAGATGCTACATAAATTCTTGTTGACTGGCTGAAATAAGGAATATTTCATGTTCATGTCTCAAATAAATAAACTCAAGAACTTAACAGCTCAAGATGTTTTCCTTTGTTGAACTAAACGGAAAGTTTAGACAGGCAAAGGAATACGGGAAGTTGAAGCCTTGGATTTTCATTGTTTGCTAATTTCACTATGGGTACATATTTATATTTTGAAAAACCATTTCATAAATTTAGTGGCCTTAACTATTTGGAACAGGACATTATTGATGTTTTGTACCAGGTCATTCTTTGTAGGGGCCACTGTTGTATAAATTCTACAACTTTTAATAGAATCCCCTTCTCTCTTCACAAGATGCCAATCAACAATCAACAATGTCTGCAGTCATTACCAATTATCTCTTTGGAAGGAAACTCACCTGTATTGGGAAAACCTGGTTTAGGAAAATGAAATGTGATCCAAACACCTTACTGCACTAATATATACCTTAAAATTAAAAATTAAAATTAATAGTTCATGAGGATATAGCTCAGTGGCACAGTAACTGCTTGGCAAACATGAGGTTATGAGTTCAATTCCTGGTACCAAAAAAGTTAATAAATTAAATTAAATTAAGTTAATAAAACACACAAGAGAATTTCACCCTTCCTGCTGCCTCAGGGGAGACCCTCAATCAACTCTCAGGACTATATGAACTTGATCTGTTGACCAATGGCCCTGCCACCACGGTAACGGAAGTGATCATCTCAGCCAGCCTGGTGGCCAAGGACAATGGCACCCTGGCCCTGCCCACCAACACCCACGTCTACCGCTTCCACTGGATCCACACCTCCCTGATACTCACTGGCAAGGAGGAGAAGGACCTCAGCTCCTCCATCAGTGTGGTGGGCACCGTGCCTGGGAACTTCCCAGTCTCTGTCTGGGTCACTGCTGCCAATTGCTGGATGTGTCATCAGGTGGCTCGGAGCTCTGTCGTTGTCCCCATCACACAATTCCTCATGGGAAACATCGTGGTCTCCCAGAACACCTCCTTTCCCTGGCCCAGCTCCTATCTCACTAAGACTGTCCTGAAAATCTCCTTCCTCCTCCATGACCCAAGTCACTTCTTCAAGCCAGCCTGCTTTCTCTACCGCTGGGACTTCGAAGAAGGGACCCTGCTGGTGTCAGAAAACTCTGTGGTCTACTATAACTACTCAGTTATTGGAACCTTCACAGTGAAGCTTAAGGTGGTGGCCGAGTGGGAGGAAGCACAGCTGGATGGGACCTCGAAGGGGATCGTGCAGAAGACCAGTGACTTCTCCACCTTGCTGAAGCTGGAGGAAACCCTTCAAGGCATCCAGGTCTTGGGGCCAACCCTGGTTCAGACTTTCCAAAAGACCACTGTGACCTTGAACTTCCTGGGAAGCCCTCCTCTGACTGTGTGCTGGAGGCTCAAGACTGAGTGTCTCCCCCTGGAGGAAAGGGAGTGCCGCCCCGTGTCTGTGGCCAACACAGCTTACAACCTGACCCATACCTTCCGCGACCCTGGAGACTAATGCTTCAGCATCCGGGCTGAGAATGTCATCAGCAAGACGCATCAGTACCACAAGGTCCAAGTGTGGCCTTCCAGACTCCAGCCAGCTGTCTTTGCTTTCCCATGTGCCACGCTTATCACTGTGATGCTGGCCTTCATCATGTACATGACCCTGCGCAATGCCACCCAGCAGAAGGATGTGGTGGAGAACCAGGAGCCACCCCCTGGGGTCAAGTGCTGCTGCCAGCTATGCTATGGGCCCTTCTGGCTGGAGTCGTCATCCGAGTACCTGGAAATTGTCCGAGAGAACCATGGGCTGCTCCCGCCGCTCTACAAGTCTGTCAGAATGTACACCGTGTGAGCAGCCCCACCCGACCCTGTGTCAGTGTTCACTGATGGCCAGACTGGGAGCTTTGGGCAGGGTGGTGTGTCACTGAGCAGGAGGGGTCATGTG
>PVKA01043695.1:0-16612 GCA_004027165.1 Ctenomys sociabilis
CACACACACACACACACACACACACACACACACACACACACGAGACAATTACACAGAAGGAAGAGAAAGTACAGAAAGAAAGTTATACCACCAGATCAGAAAAGCCTCCACATTTGAAATTCCAATTCCAGAGCTGGAAGAATCAAGTTAATGGCTTTCACGGTTGTAACTGGGAAGGGTCTGGGGAGAGAATCCTTCTCTCTATAATGGGACTCCAAAGTCCCCTACCAATAAGGCCCCTTAATAGTGGTTAAGGCAAAAGTGGATAGTGTCCCAACTGTGTGTGACCAGAAGCGTGGAGTTTGTAGTCCCCAGGGACAGACATCTGTGTCTTTAGGTATGTTTTTTTTCATAATTTCAGATTACATTGTCTTTAGGTATGTAAGGGACAGTCTTTGGGAGCTGGCCAGGTGTCTCTCACGAGGGTGTCTCTTTAGGTCAGGATGTCCTGCTAAGGCACCCACAGGTAATCTTTAGAACAAGGCCTTGGGACCGTGTTGTCAACAAGGAGGATCTTTCTCTACTCAATTTTAACTTTTCAGCAAGTGTGGAAGGGACTAAGCTGTGGATGCCTCCCTTGGTTTCTTTTTCTTCTTTTTTTTTTTGTCTTTTTGAGACAGGGTCTCGCTATGCAGTTCAGGCTGGCTTTAAGCTCACTTTGTAGCTCAGGCTGGTCTCGAACTCACAACAATCCTCCTGCCTCAGCCTCCCGAGTGCTAGGATTACAGGCATGCGCCACCACGCCCGGCTTCTTTTTCTTCTTAATTTTTTTAAAAAAATGTATTTGCTACAAGGTCTACAGAGTCTTACTACACAGCTTGGACTCATAATGATCCTCCTGTTTTTAGCCTCCCAAGTGCTGGGATTACAGGTGCGTGCTACCACGCCCAGTCTCAATCGCCCAGCATGTCAGGGATCAAACCCCAGTTCCTATGCCTGCCTAAAGCACATGCTTTAGTCCACTGAGCTATCTGGCTGGCCCTTAAATTTGTTTTTTTTTTTTGAGATATAGTCTTGCTTTGTAGTGCAGACTGGCCTTGAACTCACTAAGTAGCCCAGATTGGCCTCAAACTCACAGTGATCCTCCTGCCTCATCCTCCTGAGTGCTGGAATTAAGGCGTGGCGCCCAGGCCCAGCCATTCCTTGGTTTCTTGAACTTGACAGGGGCTGAGGTAGACCTAGGTTTTGTGGGGCTGATGCTTATGCAATTCCGAGAAAGCTCTCTTTCAGAAAAAAAAATTAAAATATCTTACTTTCACTAAATTTTACAAATTCCACGAGCGTATGAACACATTGCGAGGGCTTCAGAAGTGGCACCGCAGCTTCAGCCTTACGTCTCTCGGTCACTCTGGCAGTGAGGAGCTGCCAAGTTATGCCAGAGCTTTCTTCTTTCCAATTCACTGCCTTCGAATAAGTGCTCCCAAGTACCCCGGCCCCTTAGCTGAAGCGTGCTAAGCCGTCCTACCCCTCCCCAACTTCGCTCACCCGAACCCCTCTCTTCCAGGTCCTATTCCCCCCACTGCCCTGTCTGAGGACTTGCTAGTGGTCAGCCATACTTCTTGCTGCTGCCCTTTCTGCCTCACAAATCGCCTCCTGATTATAATCCCACCATGGAAGACTCAGGTTCTGCTTTGCCAGGACCTCAAGCCAAGACGGAGGGCAAGAGCCCAAGATCACCCCAACCAAGGGGATGAATCAGAATTTGAATCCACGTCCACACATGTCGAATTCCCACGGGCGTGACTGCTCTACCGTGTGACAGCTGAGGCCTGGATGTGGAGCCTGAAGTAAGGCCCCTCACGTCCCAACTCCAGCCAATCTATTTTATTTCCTCATGCTTGGCCCCTGCTCACTTCAGGCACATCAACCTGCAGGGACAGAATGTTCCCCAGCCTCGCCCTGACCCACTCCCTGCCTCTGCAAGTCTTGTCTTCTCTGCAGAATATGTGACCCACCCGTGGGCACCGTCCCTCCCCGCTGCCGCTCTCCCTTTGATGAGCTCCAAACAACAGAGTCCAGCTCTGGGAGGGAGCACACTGGTACCAATAGCTCGGCATTCCTTGTCTCATGTGATAGACACAGTAGCTCTGCAAGGTCAGTGGTAGCATCCCTGGTTTGCATGCAGGGACCTGAGGTACATGAAAACCAGGAGGCTTGTGCAAGATCCTCTGGTCAACAACCCGCAAAGCCAGGCTGAAAACTCCAACCTGCCTATTATGCTGCCGTACTGCATGGCTGGCTGGAGGGAAAGCAGAGACACTGGGGTCTTGAGGGCTATTTCTACATTCCTGCATGTCAGACCTGACTGGAGAGCTGGAAGGATGTTCCCTGAGACCGTTGCCAGGGCCCTAACTGGAAGAAGCAGGCACCAGGCCCAGAGGAAGGTCTCAGGCAGGGGGAACTTTCTGCAAAGGAAGGGGTGGGGTGTCCTGCCCACCTCTACCAAGAGGCGGAGCTGATGAGGGTGTCACCCTTCCTGCTGTCTAGTTCCTTGCAGGCCTGTGAGACCTTACTTGGCCTTGGCGGTGACCTGCTTTCCAGAACCTCCTATCAACAATGATTTGTGGAGGCCGGGTCATCTCGAGGATGCCAGAGGCTGCAGCAGGCCCCAATTCCAGCTCTTGGTCCCCTTGGGCTTCCTGCCTTGTTATTGTCCAGCCCTGTCAAACATCCGATATAACCTTGCCAGCCTGCAGAGCTGGGTACCAAACTGGTCAGATACATGAACAGGGGAAGAAGCTGGAGTGGGACAGGGCTGGGAACTTCACTGACAGTACCACATCAGTTCTGCTTAGTGTCCTTCTGGGATCTGCTGGCAGCCTCTAAAACAAAGCTGTGATCTTCTCTTGGGATGCTGAGGCAGGAGAATGGCTACGAGTTCGAGTCCATTCCAGACTACATAATGAATTCAAGGCTGTCCTGTATGACATAGAGAGACCCTGTCTCAAAAAAAAAAAAAAGTTGCAGTCTTTACCAGAAGCCCTCAGTCGCCTTTCCATTGCCAGTGTGACTGGCAGGTCCCTGTCCCCGACACACAGGACCCAGCTCACTGCCTCTTCACATTTGTTTCTGAGCTCTCCCTGCGCACTGCTTCCCACCCAGTGTCTTGGACCCAGTAGAGTTGTCACTTTGCCTGGGGACCCCTCCTCAGCTGACTCCCCTGTGCTCTTCCTACATCTCCAGAGCAGCGCACAAACAGTAACACGGAGAAGCGATTTACACCCTTACTCCTCACGTAACTAAGGGCTGTGGGGGCCGGGCAGCTTCTCCTTCATCTCTGAGGGCTTCACCAGTGCCCAGCAGGGCAGAAGAGCAAGCACACAGAGCAGGGGAGTTGCTAACACAAATGCTTTTCAGATCCCAGTGAACCTGGTAAATTGTGGTGCAGGACAGACCAAGAGGGACTGTGGCTAGCTGGGCAATGAAAGACTTATTCAAGGAATTCAAATCCTATTGTTAAGAAAAGGAGCTGCTGGACTCTAGTTCCTGATTAAATGACAACAACAACAATAACAACAAAAATAGCTGATATTTATTGTGTCCTTACACCTGTCTAGGACATAAGGCTCAGCGCACTCTGTGAATGGGCTGCCTGGTTTGCATCCCAGCTCTCCTGCCTGTTAGCTGTGAGACTTTGCCTGTGTCAGGAAACCTCTCTGAGCCTCGGTTTCCGGAGCTGCAAAGTGGAAATAGTAATGAGACCCAGTAGAGGGTTGTTGTGATGATCTGAAGAGTGACTATATAGCAGGGACAGAAAAGGGAGTCCAGGGGTCGGGAAGATGGCTCAGTGGAATAAGCATTTCCCTGGCAAGCCCAAGGGCCTAAGTTCAATACCCGGTTCCACCAAAAAAAAAGAAAAAAAGGTGTCCAGCACATGGGAAACACCCAGGAAGTGGTAGCTGTCATTGTGCCTTGGTGGCAAGCATTCGCAGAAGTCCTCCTGCAAGGGTGTCCTGTACACTGAGCCCCGGATGTCACCAAAGAGCAGCAGAGCTCTGGAGAAAGAACATTCCAGACAGAGGGAAGATCTGGCAGGGTGGAGAGGCTGAACTGGCTTTGCAGGGTCTGAGGGGCAGAGAGAGAACACGGGGGCAGGGTCCCAGAGGACCTTTTACAGCAGGGAAAGAAGCCTGGACTTTATTCTAAGTCGAAGGAAAGTCATGGGGACTGGCTTCAAAATACAGCCTTTTATCTTTCGGGATGACAGGGCCACAGATCAGGATGACCGCCTTGGAAAAGATGGTTTGCTTTACGTGTGGGTCCCAAGAGGAGGAGACGCTTACAGAGGTGGGCGGCACCCGGAGAAGTACTGGGACAGTCCAGAGGCAGAAGGAGCAGGGGAAACCATGGGCAGGAGCTCTGAAGGCAGTCTCCTTGGAAAAGAAGGGGTGAGGTGGGGTAAGCGGGTGAGGCCTGGAGTTTGGTTCATTTAGGCAGGAGATGTGTGTGTGGCACCTGGTCCTGGGGCAACTAGAGCAGGGGATATGGTGCCGAGTGTAAGGCAGAGGAGATGGGCTCTGGGTGGGCTGGTTTACCTTGAGAAGATCCAGTCCAGGGCTGGCTAGCTGGCAAGGATCCTTTGGCTTTGGAGAGACAATCCTTCCTCATCAGTAGTACCTGATGCCAAAGCAACCAAATGCAGAAAATAGTGAATAACTCCTTGCCTGGCAAGCGCAAGGTCCTGAGTTTGATCCCTGGTATCACCAAAAAAAAGACATGAATAGCACAGAGTTAAAGTGGTGGTGGGGGTATATAGTCACCACATCCCTCCAGCTGCTATGAGGAGAAAATACTTTCGTGAAACGGGGAATACAAAGAGCAGGGACCCGTGACACGATCTGCGTTCAACACAGTGGCACCAATGGCCAGGAAGATGGCTCGTAGAATAAGCGCTTCTCTAGCAAGCACAAGGGCCTGAGTTCCAATCCCTGGTTCCACTAAAACAAACAAACATACAAAAAAACACAGTGACACTTGACCTGGTGTTGGGGCAGTGGGGAAGTAAGATGGGGCTAGTTGGGAGGTGGCGATGACAGGATTGGACGCACATTCAGTGAGGTCAAGTATGGGGTTGTACATCCATGACCCCACCTCTCTGGGAGGCTGAGACAGGAAGATCACATTTTCGAGCGCAGTCTCTATGATTTAGCCAGATCCTGTCTCAAAATTAAAAAAAAGAAAAATAGGGCTGGAGATGTAGCTTAGTGTGAAAGCAATAAAGTAGATTAAATGTGAATACATTAATAACCAATTAAATGAGTAACAATAATATAATAAGACAATAACATAAATTAAATTTAACAGTAAATTAAATTAATCCAGCAAGGATGCCATTTGGATTACAACAGGCGCCACGATCCCATTTGGTTCCTATTTCCGGGATTTCCGTGTGTGCTTCCTCCCTGGCCTTGGACTGCACTCCATCACACTTGTGGTGTCAACGGCTTACTGAAGGCCTGAAGGCCTTCCAGGACACAGTACCTCCAGGGTTCATCATAGACACAGTATTCAGCACAGAGCAGGTGTTCAACCAATAAACTGCTCTTTGTTCTGTCAGGAAAAATAGAAAGCCTAAAGGAAAAACCATGGTTTGAGCGCCAGCTTTGCCACCCACGCTAGTGGGTGACTCATGACAAGTGATTCGGAAGCAAAGATAGGAGCGCCCAATTACTTGTCCAGTAATTGTGAGGAGGAAGTGGCCCAGAGCCCGCTCTGTCCATTAACACGTATTAAGAGGAACCAGAAGGGAGCAAGACTCAGGTAGGGAAAGACTCAGAGACAAGCCCCTTCCTCTCTGTTTGGGGCTAACCTGGGGCCTGCATCCCCCAGGCCTGGCCTCTGCCCTAGCTGGCTTGCTCTGTAGAGAATCTTCTGGAAGAGCGCACAGAAAGCTGCGCTTGCATTTGCCAGGCAGCGTCCTGGGGCTTATTCTTCCCTGGGGAGGGAAGAGAGGAGAAACGAATCTTCTTGCCTCTGCTTTGAGAAGCAGACGGTTAATTACCTGGGTTTGCTGCAGCCTGCCAGCTAGGTAAACACTCTCCAGGCAGGCTCTGATGTTTAACCCCTTGATGGCCAGGGCAGAGGCACAGGTGCCTGCATATGGGCTGCTCTGGGAGGACGCAGGAACTACCTTGGGAGAGGCTGGACACGGGTTCTGGGGCCTTCTGAAAAGGTTTAATTTCGGGGAAACATTCTAAACTGAAAGGACTTGGGTGCCAGAGTGTACAATTTACTTCACCAAACCACTACCCCATGAATGCAGGCCCCAAAGGAGAGACCAGGACTAAAAGCTCAGCCGCACTTCAAGGCATGGGCTGTGTCCTGTGAGTGATGTCCATTCACCTGGATGACCACTGGCTGTCTCGGGATACCACCACCATAGAGGAAGCAGAGACCCACCTCTTAGGGGAGCCAGCCCGGACCCTGGTCCATGACTAGATCTGGCTGCTTAGGAGGCAGACTTGGGTGCACTGAAGTTATTCACATGTATAATACCCACGTGTCCGGTTTGCTAAGTCCTTTCCCACGTGCTATCTCGTGGGACAATCTTACACTCTACCAGTGAAGGGGACATTAGCCCCTTCTAGTGCAGCGATGGACACCCTGGCTCTGTTATTCCCCAACTGTGTGTCTTTGGGACAATCACGCCATCTCTCTGAGCCTCACCAGCCTCACCCATAAAAGGAGAACAGACACCTGCCCCAGAGTTTTACCACGAGGTATAAATGAAAGCGTGGATCTAAAGAGCTCAGCAGTGCCTGGCACAGGCTCTCATTACTACCAATTAACATCTTGACTCAGCTCCTCCTTCACATCATCTTTCAAGGAAGACGCAAATGAGGCTCCGTGTGTCACCAAATTACAATCCTCTAGACATACAAAAAAAAAAAAAAAAATACAAATACACGGTGAGCACGCATTGTTATTTTGGGGGCTGGGTATTAGCTCAGAGACGGAATGTGCACAGAGCCCTAGAGTGGATCCCCAGCGTGGCAGCGTGGAACAAATTTGTATTTCACTCCTCTCTGAGGAACCTATCAAATTGACAGTGCTTGTTCAGCATGTTGATAATATCGCCTGTAATACACAGAAAATAATGGAATAAAATTGTTGGTGAGATTCCAAACAGTGATGGTTTATAATGTTTGGAGCCATCTCTACTGGCCAGAAAGCATTTGTATGGCTAGTGGGCAAAAATAATTTGTATCTTATTTTTTCTACCAATTAATATCTTGATTCTTTTTTTGTTGTTCTTTTATTTTTATTTTTATTTTTTTATTGTTGCCGTTGTTTGAGACAAGATCTCCTTATGCTGTGCAGGCTAGCCTTGAACTCACTGTGTAACCCAGACTGGCCTTGAACACAGCAATCCTCTTGCTTCAGCTTCCCAAGGGTTGGGATTACAGGCCTTCGCCACCACACCCAGCTCAGGACTACTGGTCAAACAATTTTGGTCCAGAAAGCTTAGTCCTGCTATGACTTTCAGGCTGAGGGTGGAAAAATAAAAGCTCAGAAAAAGAGTGTGGGGAAAAAAAAAGAAAAAAAGAGTGTGATTCATTCAAAGCCAAAGGCCGGCAAGAGGAGCAAACGTCAGACTCTGCTGTCCCACCCTTCATCCCTGGCCCTTGGGCTGTGTCTGATCCCCCTTGACCCATTGTTATAGGTACTGTTCTGCCTCCTGGTGGGGCTGGGAAACAATTGAACTTAGGACCCTGTGCTGGCCAGGCAAGCGTTCATTCTACTGAGCTATCTCCCCGACCCCTCGAGCTGGAGCTGACTGATACTGCAGTCTTGTGAAGATCCTGGGGAGTTTGGGGCCATCTGTGAGGAAGCCAGTAAAACTGAGACCACAGAACCTGCTGAAACCTCTGGCCTCCCCACCCCTGTTAATTCCACAGTGAGACCTCCAGGCAGTCCAGAGCCTGAGAACAGACAGCCGCAGTCCAGAACAGCAGATGGGGGGCGGGGGGCTCACAGGGCTCATCGTATGTAGTTCAAGCATCATCTTCCGGCAGCAAGAAGTGGAGTTGCAGCCAGAACAGGGCTCAGGACAGGGAACCGCAAGTTGAGGTCCTGATCTGTCCCAGTGTGGCTTCCCTGAGGCCCAAGGAGGGCCAGGAAGATGCCCGTGCCAGGTACGGTGCGTCAAACGCAGTCCTCCTTGTCTCTCACTCTTACTCCCAGGAAGCCTTGGAAGCAGAGCTACTCTGAACACCCACAGTTTACACATGAGGAAACAGAAGCACAGAGGGGTGAAGTAACTCGCACAGAGACACACAGCTCTGTGAGAGCACCCGGCCTGCACTCTCCACCAGAGTGCTCTTCAGTGTTCCAGGCCTTTTCCTCTCTGCAGACTACAGCCACTCTTTGCAGAGATTTCAGCCCCAGCCTGGGGAGAAGAAATGGAGGGGAGGAACCCAAGCAGGATGCAGAGAGAGGGTATTTCAATTCAAACTGATGGTGCCAGCCAGCCCCTGTTCTCTACCTGGGCCACTTTGATCATTGTGATGCCTGCCGCCTCAGGCCGGAAGCAACCCCTTACCCAGGAGCCCCCAGGGTAGGAGCTGGGAATACCTCTGCTGTGGAAGACACTGCAGTGCTGAGAACTCTGGGCCATTACCCAGAGCACCTCCTTGACCTTGCATGCGCAGAAAGGCCTGTTTCAGACCTGCCCAGCCTCCACCAGGAAGCCTGTTCTTCTCCTCCTTCCTGCCCTGACCTATTCCCTCCTCCCCAGTGCTTTGGCTTCTGTCCCCCAGATCAGAGCCCTGCTGCGGAAGAGGGTCTCCTGGAGGCTTTGATGAATGCTCAAGAGTTTGCTCAGTGCCTGGGAGCCCCTGGCAGACCACAGAGCTCTATTTTTAGGATGAGCTCTACTCAGTCCTCCATGCCCGGGTGCCCCACCTCCTCTTCCCCCATCCACGTCAACTGGGTGAGCCTCTGAACTGTGCCCAGACAAGCCCGGGCCCAGCTGGCCCGAGAGCCTCCCCTGCAGATGTGAGGGTAGGAGAGGGCTTGGCTGTCTGCACAGACGCGGGCTTGGATGTGAGCCAGCTGGGAAGCCCACAGCCAGAGCAGGATTGGGGTCCCTCAGTCCCCTCCCTGGCTGCCAGCTTTCTCCGTTCCTCTACTCCTTCACATCCAATGAGCCTTTGATGGAGTTTTAGTCTATTGGTGCCAGTGGGAAGAAAGACGCAGGAGAGCAGAGCTGACTACGAGCCCACTCCGCTCTGCACGTGGGAATAGTCATTCATCATTTAAGGAGTGTCCGTCTAAAAACTGGTAATACCAGGATGGTTAGTCTTGAATTTGCCTAACCTCTTTCTTCTCTCTTCTCCACCAAAGATCCTGAGATAAGAGTAAGTGAGACCCTGTCTCAAAAAGACAAAAAAAAAAAAAGAGTAAGCTATTTTTTATTCATTTTATTTTATCTTTTTGGTGGAACCAGAGATTCAACTCAGGCCCTTGCGCTTGCCAAGGAAGTGCTTATTCCACTAAGCCATCTCCCCAGCCCCACGAGGAAGCCATTTTCAAGATTACAGGAAGAGCAATCTTATAGGCAGATCACCCCGTGATAAGACTACCTTCTTGAGAGAGAACAAGTTACCCATGGCAGAAACCAACTGCCCCTCCCAGAGCCAGCAGGACCTCAAAGACTCAGACCTGAGTTGGGGACCGACCAGATCACAACTTGACGGAGACTGGTTAACTGCGCGCTCTTCCTCCCGACCCTCCAGCCCTTTTTCTTTCCCCCTTAGGATCCTAAAGCTCTCATCCTGAAGGCAGAGTTTAGGATGCCAGCCCAGCCACTGCCTCCCATGGTGGCCACACTGAGAATAAAATTCCTTTCTCATTTTGGCTCCTCTCATCCCTGTCTCTGATTGGGCCCCTGGCCAAAAGACCCAAGATCACCTCCATCCCTGCCTCCATTCCTGCCATATCCTGTCTATCCCCACATAGTCATGATGACTGTTCTCAAAAGCACATCGCTGTGGGCTATGGAGGAAGCGTGTGGTGGGTCACTTGTCTACCGTGAAGCCCTGGCTTTGAGCCTGGCACTGCAAACAAGAGAGACCCCAAAATACCACCCTTAAGGTCTTGGAGTAGGCATCATGGCGGAATCTCCAGAAACTGGGTCTGGAGGCACATGCCTGACGAAAGTGGGTATTCCAATTAGGAACAAGCTTCCTTTCTGTTGGGGATTTTTTTTTTTTTTTTTTTTTTTTTTTTTTTTTTTTTTTTTTTTTTTTTTTTTTTTTTTTTTTTTTTTTTTTTTTTTTTTTGTCTGTATATGGACCTTTGTGGAACCATCATGGTATCCAAAGTCTATGGCAGGAAGGATCAAGGCCATAGTGCCAATGAGATTATAATTAATTTGGGGTTGCTTTTGGGTGCTGAGGATGGTCTGTAGTTACTCTCTGTGGTCCTTGGAAAGCTAACTTAGGCTTCCCTGGAAGCCTAGGGTGCATGTGCCCCCTTGTTTTTACCAGCTGTGTCCCAGTTGTTCGAAGATGATTTCTGTGGCTTTAGAAAGCTTTCTCTATTCTCTTCTACATGGAGAGAACTGTGCTTCTGCTTCCAGCCTCACTACCCCATTCAGCATTACATCCTCAGTGCCTCCTGCAGAGCCTTCTTTAAGCCCAGCCGGTCTCCTAAGTCTTAGAGGATTGTGTGAGTGGTGGAGCATAGAGGCAGAGGGACGAACTCGAGGTCTGAAGAGAGTGGGAGGGGCTTCTTCTTGGAAGGGAGCCTTTGCTACTTCCTGGAAGACGAGGAGGAGGCCTTCGCAGCCTATGTGAATGTCTGCCTCCTCAGTACAAGAGGACCTCATGCACCCCGGAAGGGTCAGCCACCACGGAGTGTGGCGAAGGCATCTTCAGGTCATTCCTGCCTGTGTGGACCATGTTCTCCCCCGGATTGGCTTCTCACACAGGGTTGAATGTTCCCAGGGTAGCTCCCCCATCAGATCGGCAGCCTCATATCAAGGGAAGACAAGCAAGGAAAAGCAGGGCACTCCTTGTCATGGGCCCCTCAGAGGATAGGCCTGGATCTAACCTGGCAACCCTCTCAAGGTGGATGTTTGTATCCCATTACAGAGATAGGGAGGCAAAGGCAGGGAGCCCAGAGTCCAGTTGTAAGACTCCCCGCCTACCCTTCCTCACCATCCTGGGGCCGCTGTGTCTCCCCATCGCCTCTGCTGTTCCTCAGTGGGTGGAGGAGCAGTGCAGGTTCTCCTAAGGGAGGAGCACAGGGCCTCCTAAGGGAACTGCCAGGGCTTCCCTCAAGGGGGCAGCCCTCAAGGAACGCGTAGTTCAGGAAGAACTCGTCACACTGACAGAACAAAAAGCTGGGGCTGGATGAGCCTCGGTTAGGGACCCCAAAGGAAGAGGGGACCCATCCCTGGGACAAGTCAGAACGGCTTACCTAAGTCTCCTGCCACAACCCTACCTTCTCCCTCATCTGTTGATTTTTCTATCTGCTGATTTATCAACTCCCCAGGCAGAGCACAGAGTTCAAATCTCCACTCAGAAACTTCTCCTGAGTCCCCCAGAAGATCCCATCCTCTGTCTTAGCTTCATTCTTCTTATCTGAAAAAAAAAAAAAAAAAAGGCAGAGAAATCTCTGCTTTGGGCGATTGCTGTAAGATTCTGAGACAGGCTGTTCAACAGCTCCTGGCCAGTCCTGACACGAGATACCTGCAACCCAGGAAACTGGTTTGGAAGGGGTTAAGCTGAGACGCTGCCTCCGAGCCAAGAGCAAATCAGAGCTGGCAGGGGTGGAGCCAGGCTGCTGCCTGGAAAGAGAGCTGGACCTGCCTGATGCTGCCTGGAGAGGGACTGGTGCAGAGCGGGAGCTGGCAGGGCTTGGGGGCCGTGGAGCAGGGCAGAGCTCAGCAGACCTGGCCTCTGTTCCGTGAGAGTTCCAAGCTCATGGGTTCAAGGTGGCTGTGAGGCTGGGGATTGGTGGGGCCGCCTGCACTGGGGACAGCAATAGAGCGTAAGAGGACCGGAGCCTCAGCTGACTCTCATGGTCCACATGGGCACAGAGTTTAAATTTAGCTCCAGCCACAGGAGTGTCCTGCAGTGGGTACGGTGGTAGCCAGAGCCACCCGGGGGGCTGTTCAGGCAGTGGGGTGTGGGAGAGACCAGCCTACTTCTCTCCGGCCCTGCACTTGGCAAGGGTGCTGTTTCCTGGGGAAGCCCTGACCAATCTTCCATGGCCTGGCAGACAGCCCTCCACTCAGTCCAGGGCAGGGTCAGAGGTTCCCGCCACGAGGGCAGAGGGACATTGCCTTGCGGTCTGGACAAGGGTTGCATCAGTCTGAGCGGTGCCCAGGGGCAGGTTCCCCTGCTAGTGGGGCAAAGGCTGGCTTGGTTGTGTGAAGGCCAAGGAAACAGAGTCCTGAGCACAGGAAAGCAAGTCCAGAAAGCAGGGTCCTCTCCGGTCCCTCAGGTGTGGCCAGTGACTTGCTCTCTGACCTCAGGCAGGGAGCTCTTCCCATCTGTGCAATGGCAGTGCTGGCCTAGAGGGCCGCTCACAGCCCCGCGCTAGCCCTCGGTCCTGCTCACCCTTCCTGAGTGCCTGCAGAGGCACCCGACTTCCCCTGGCCTCGGGTGTGGGCCGCCAATGCAGTTCTGGAGAAGGAAGTCCCTCTGGCTGGCACTGTCAGCCTCCTGGCTCCTCCTCACCTTTCTTGGAGTCTTCCCTCTTCTCCGCCTAGCAGTGTCCCCCAGACCTCAGCCTGCCGCCTCCCAAGGCTGGCCCTGCTGGCTAGATGCGGCCCTCCTGCGGAGTTTCTCTCAGCCTGAGGAGCCCCCGGAAGATGCACCCCAACCTCCTCAAGCCCCCCAGGGTACCAGCTGCAGCTGGAGAGTCTGCTTTGACGTCTCCAGGTGCAGGGGCACTGGTCTCAAGGTGTTCGTACACGCAGCAGCTGGACCAACCTCTGAGATGCATCGCAGGATCCTGGCTTCCCTGGAAGGCTCCCCCTACCACACACCCCACCTCAGGGAGGCCTGCCTTCTCCTCCACCTCAGCCCGGAGGCCCCAGCCGGACAGTGTGACCTGGATCCTCACCACTGGGATGGAGGCAGGAACCACCTGGTCATCCGTTTCCACTCAGACTCCTGCCCCCAGGCCTCCAAGCTGGGACAGGCAATGGTGGCAGAGGCCAACCCCAGAGTGGACGCCTTCCGGCCTGGCTTCGATGTGGCACTGCCGCTCCTTCCTAAAGCGCACCCATTTCGAGGTGGGGCTCCTGGCCAGCTGCAGCAGCACAGCCCCCACCCGAGGGCAGCCCTGCTAGCCCTAGCAGAGGAGGGGGGCAGGTGGCGCACGGCAGGTACCCGCTCCTCCACCTGCCCCCGGGATGGACACTGTGAGCAACATCTTGGACCGGAGCCGTAAGTGAACCTTCCCTTGGTGGGGCTGGCTGGGAGGAGGGCTGTGATAGGAGAAGAGCCGCGGGAACCTGGCGGCCCCAGACAAAGCACCACAGCTACTCGTGGCAAACTCAGGTCTCAGCTACAGCAGGAGGGAGTCACAGAGAGCACTTCCATCAGAAAAGTGATTTACCTCAAGAAGTGCCAAAGGCAGATGTCGGAGCTCTCCTCGGGCATCTTGAGAAACAAAGTGTGACTCACACCTACTTTAACTCCCTTTCTGTTATTCCAATCCCTCCTACCCTAACATTTTATGTAACATATGCTTGGATGGTGCTTACTCTGTGATAAGCACTTTTATAAATAATGATTATGCATAACAAACTAACAGGAATCTAAATGTTCAGAGGCCAGGCGCTATGGTAGGGCAGTACTTTTTCAGAGAGTTAAAGGCGCTTATCTGAGATCACATAGGCAGCACGAACACAGTCAGTATTTTAATCCAGAGCTACTTCTTTCTTTCTTTTTCTTTTTTGTACCAGGAACTAAAATCAGGGCCTTGTGCTCATCAGACAAGTGCTGTGTCACTGAGCCATACCCTTGGTCCAGAACTACCTATGTCTAAAGCCTTCTGTTTGAGAGTTCGGAATTTTATTTTTTTTAGACAGAACTGGGGATTGAACTCAGGCCCTTGTGCTTGCCAGGCAAGCACTTACTCTACTGAGCTATCTCCCAGTGCCAAGTTATGGATTTTAAGCAAGTATTATTATAGATTGTTAACTGCTCACAGTTTGAAGCCCTTCCTGTCTGATTTGAGGGGATTAACTTCTGAAGGAAACCATCTTTGGTTGTAGCAAATGGGACTTAGGTCCGATCTAAAGAAGAACTTCTGCCAGTGCGAGTGCCTGGATATAAAGGAGGGTGTGGGGGCCTGTGGAACATGGCTTTGCAGGAACCACCTTCCCTCAGGCTGGCTGGGGCGACGCACTTCAGGCTCCACAGTGGTTAGTGTCCAAGCTCCACAGCCCCTGTATCTCCAGGAGGCCAGCAGCGCCCCCCGCAAAGGGTGGGCAAGAATGGAGGTTCCTTCCGAGGTACCCTCTGGCCTGTCGTCCACCCGCAAGCCTGAGTTGGAAACTATCCCTTCCCCATCCTTCCTGAGATTCCTCCCCTGGGCTTGCTTCATGTGTTCTGCTAGAACATGAGCATAACTATTCTGAGCTCCATGTCCCCCCCCTGGGACTTCTTCACATGGCCCAGCTCCATTGTGGCCTCGCAAGGGACTCCCAGGGCTTCTCTCAGTGAAGGCTCTTGCGGGACTGGAAGCTGCTACCTCCTGAAGGCACCTGGAGGCCTTCAGGGAGCCACACAACCAGGGCTGAGAAGGGAGCTGCCATCAGATCCTGCTGTCTTTTCTGTGGAGACCCAGGCTTTTTGTCCTCAGCATCAGGTTCTAGGAATCGGCCCCTCCTGAGGCTCGTCAGTCTCAGAGCTCAGAGCAGAGGAGGACACACGCCCCTGAGGGGAGCACAGTACTCTCCCTCCTGCTGGTAGGAAGTTCCATTTGGGCTGAGCTGGGTGACTGCTCCGTGCATTTGGTTACTGGTGAATGCAAAGCTGTTTCCCTCTGAACTCTGAGAAACTGGAAGTTAAAGAGTTACAAACGCAGGAAGGTGAATGTACCCTAAATGTCCACTGGTGGACCCCAAATGGGCCAGAACTGGACACGGTTTGTTTTTCTAATTAGTATGGTTTACCCTCTGGAAAGGAGAGGGGATTGTTTTTTGGTTTGTTTGTTCCTTTGTTTTCCTAGCAGTGGGAATCAAACCCAGGGCTATATCCCCAGGCCTTTTAAATGTTTTTAGTTTGAAACAGGGCCTTGTTAAGTTGCCCAGGCTGACCTCAAGACTTGTTACTTCCTGTCTCAGCTTCCCAAGTAGCTAGAGCTAGGTTTACAGGTATGTGCCACCAGGCCAGACTTGGGTAGAAGTTTTAGTAAGTTTCTATGCAAAATCCGAAGCGTGGCAGCTTTCCACTGGCCTCTGAACCCCAAGGAGTTGCAGTTTGGGCCTCAACCCACCTCCAAGTGACAAGAGTCTGTCGTCTCGGGGTTAGCTGGAGCCTCAGCGTCTCTGGGGTGTCAGGCAGCTGCTTGAGCCAGACATTCAGTACAGGGTTGGTGGGGGAGGCAGTGACAGGGCCAGCACTCAGAAGGTGGCCTGAATAAATAAGCAGTGACCAAGAGCAGTCACCACTGCCACTGTCCCACATCTCTCAGCCATGGGGGTGGGGAACAATGTCGGGCAGCTCCTGCCTTGACCAGGTCCCGGGTCCCATGTGCTGGGTGTCAGGTGCCAGGCCAGGCACTCCGTCTGTCATTGCAAATTCTCTCACACATCTTAGAGTGAACCATTGTTAGCCAGTTTGAGAGCACAGGAAACTGAGCACAGAGAAGCGGTGTGAATGCACCTAGGGCCCTTGGTGACACAGTTCTGTCCCCAGGCCTCTTTGCTTTTCCGGTTTGGTGCCTGGAGGTGCTGGAGTTGAGATGAAACCCTGTACTTCTGGCTCCAGCGCCTAAATTTTTCCACCTGGCCTGAACAGTCTTCTGTTGCTTCAGAGTGAGGGTCCACCCACTGAAATTGTTACTTATGTATTTTTATGAATAGGGAATTCATTCACATACTACAAAATTCCAAAGGCACAAAAAGTACACAGTAAAAGTCTCTCTTCCATCCCGGTCTTCCGACCACCCAGTTTCCCTTCCTGGAGCCAAGCACCATTTCCAGTTTCTTGTGCGTCTCCTCTGAGAAGCTGTGTGTGTGTGTATGTGTGTGTGTGTGTGTGTGTGTGTGTGTGTGTGTGTGTGTGTGTGTTCAAGCATGGTGTGCACAGACATCCTGTATGTTTAAATGTGTGTTCAGTAGATGTTTTCTAGTCCCCCAGCCCATATCTATTAGATACCACAGGTACCACGTCTAGGACCCAAATACTTTTTAAGGTGCATGAAAATGCTTTCAGAAGAAAAAAAAAAACGTGGGCTGGGGATATAGCTCAGTGGCATGGCACCTACCTGATAGGCTCAAGGTCCTGAGTTTGATTCCTGATTCCAAAGAAAACAAAGGAAAGGAAATAAAAGGAAGGAAGGAAGGAAGGAAGGAAGGCAGGCAAGCAAGAAAGCAAACATTTAGGTAGAAAAAAGATTTAACACCTGCTATTGCTTGGGCCCA
>PVKA01043696.1:0-16609 GCA_004027165.1 Ctenomys sociabilis
GCCGTGACCAGGTGTTTCCTGGAAAGTGGTGTTTGTTTATAAGCTGTGTGTCTGTGACTTTGTTCATTTGTCTTAGCTTTTGCCTCTACACTTCCCATGAGAGGGGTGTGTGTGTGTGTGTGTGTGTGTGTGCGTGTGCGCCCCCATGAGGCCCCCTTTGCTTTGTCTGGAGCCTATTTTTAGGCCCTGACTCCTGTTTATTATCTATTTTTAGGGCTCCAGCTCCTTCAGTCCGAAAGATTGAAGCCTCTGAGCTCTCCCACGCATTTGGCTCCATGCGCCATCCTGACCTGGGGGCCCTGGAAAGTTTCTCCTGACCTCTCTCTGGGTAACCAGCTTGTTGGGGTGCCCACCCCTGCTGGGAGGTAGTGGGCTGTAGGAGGAGAAGGACCAATGCTCCAGAAAACAGGGCATGAGACAAATCTACTTTGTGTGGCTCCATAGGTCCTGACGGCATGGTACGGCCTCCCCCTGGGCTACAGCTGCAGCTTCCAAGTTCTCCTTTCTGTGTCCCACGTTCCCACTTGTAGCTGGGATCATAATCATCTGGCCTCCACTACAGGCAAGCTGTGAAGTACTATGTGAAACGTGAGCTCCCTGCAGGTAGAAGACCAGCCCAGGGACCCAAAGATGGGCTGGGCTCATGGCCACCAGCAAGGCTTGGGCCTCCTGGAATCAGTGGAGGGAGGTCTGATGTTTTGCGATGCACTCAAACTCCACACCTGCTGCCTGTGCCAGGATAGAGAGCAGAGCTGGTAGAGTCATTATGCTCCCGAGCCCGCAGTGCATGCTTGCACACACACACACACACACACACACACACACACACACACAGAGCTGGGTGCCATAGCACATGCCTGTAATCCCAGCACTGTGGGAGGCTGAGGCAGGAGCATCTTAAGTTTGAGCCTCGCCTAGACCATTTAGCAACTTTGCAAGACCCTGCCTCAAAGTTATAAATGAAAAAAAAAAAAAAAAAAAACTGGGGATGTAGCTCAGGAGAAGATCCTGAGTTCTGAGAAAGAAAAAAGAATACAACAAACACAGGCATGAGGGAAAACATAGGGCACGAGGAGAGAACAGAGTGAGGGCATTTTCAATATGTTAGGTTTAAATCATGTCAAAAGTTCAGCATAACAACAATACATAATGACTTCATAGGAAGCAGCCATAGTCACAACATTGCCTTTGAGCTCATGCCCACGCTGTCCACTCTGGGCCTCTGTAAAGTCCCTGATTTCTCGAGGGACTCAGGGATGTGGGCAGCATCACCTACATTCACTCCTACTCATGCTCATAGAAAACGGCCTCGAAGAGGTCAAACAACTTACCTAAGATCACATGGCGTGTCTCAGTCCAGGGCCTGGCTTTTGCTGTTGTTCTTGGTTAGTCTCCACACTGCGCAAGAATTGTGGTTCTCACTCCTCCTCCAGCCCTGGCACTGGCCACACCAATCTAGTCTGTACCCCACATGGGACAGCAGTGCTGACCCTTTCCAAGGGAGAAACCAGGTTGATCCTGGAACAGCTCACCCACAGGGAGTCCAGCCTGGGTTTTCAAGGGCCTAAGTTGCCTGGTAACTTGCAGGGGTACCCCAAGCCTCAGTTTCCTCTTGTGAATGCAGGGTAGAGGCTCACAGCCCTTGAGGGCCAGCAGAGGACCTGTCAGCTCCTGCCTTGTCCTTACCCCCACTCCCCTTGCTTCCTGCCTCCCTGGACTATCACTCACCTGGCTTTGTCCCTGCAGGACAGGAGAAGGCCTGAGAAAGCTGGCTGGAGTGTCCTCAGAGGTGGAGTTGGTGCAGCGATGTCGTGGTGGTGGTCCTGTCCTTGTAGGAGCCTGGGGAGCTCAGAGTGCCAGTGCACCCTCAGCTGGCCAGGATCTGAGCCACGGGCTGGGCCCCTGGTGTCTCAGCTCACCCAGCCCCACCCCTGTGAATAATACCAGTGTCTCCAGGAGTGGGCCTCCTGGGGCTTTGATGATTTAGGGGAGTTGTAAAAAGGCACGAAAGATAGGGAAGTGTCCAGGACCCACCTGGCCAGCCAGGCGTAGGGCACAGAAATGCTGCACTTGCTGACAGGAGGCACCTGTCTTGCCCACCCCGTGCAGCCCCAGTTTAGCACCAGCCCCTGGGGCTCCATGCCCATCAACTCTCAGCACCTCCTGCCAGCCCCAGGCCAGGGCGGGCTCCTCCCCATTTCACTCCAGCCACAACAGTAATTAACCCCAATAAGCCAGCAGGTAAAGATCCGAATCACAGGAGGGAAGAATCATGGCTGCCCTCAGTATGGGAAACTCCAGAGCGCTGGGGCAGGGACCTCCTCCCACCCACCTCCATTGCCTGGGTGGGTCCCAAGGTAGCCAGTACTGGGGCTGGGAGGAAGCCCTTGCCTCCCCATCCAGGTCAAGTTTTGGAAGATTTGCTTATCTTTGCTTTGGACCATGTCTTCCCCCAACATTTAGTGTTTAAAAAAAAAAATCTTTGGTCTCCATTCTCTTTCCCTAGAGCCTGTTTCCCTCTTTCCATTCACCAGTTCCACAACTGCCTGCTGAGCTCTGCCATGAGCCAGGTTTCATATGCAGTTCCAGGGAAGCTGGGCTGTCCAAACCCAGGCAGGATCTGCTCTCTGTCAGGCCCCAGTCCTTCTCTGAGCAGCCTGCTTTGCTCATCCAGGAGCTGGTCCGCACTGCATTCTGGTACGAGGCAGCATGCGGGTCTGGTGGGCGAGCAGGCTGGAAGATATGGAAGGGACTCACACAAGGACCTTGAGTGAGTGCTCCTGGCCCTCAGGACACTCACAGTGTGGTTGACTGTGGGGCAGAGCGCTGATTCCTCTTTCCCAGGCATGCAAGGAGGCTGCAGCGCCAGGCGTCCAAGTCTACCTGTGGGTTGGCTGGGCCCGTCTGCCTGGGTCCTGGCTACTGGAGTATGGATGGAAGTGAGGAGCACTGAGCTCACACTACCTCCCCATGTTGTCCCTTCCACTGCTATGGTGGTCATGGTGGCCCACTGCTAGAAATGGGGTCCCATGAGATGGAAGGGACCCAAATACCATGTCACCAATTGAAGGAGGGCCACCTGATCCATACTGCACTGTGATGTGAACAAGACACGATGAGATGCTGGGTATGTTTGTTATGAGGCTGATATTGCTTGTACTGACTAATACAGGTGGACAGCTCAGGTACAGGGAACTGTCTTGACTCCTGTGGCTGAACACAACATATGAGGGGGCTCAGGACTGAGCAGTATGCGACCACTGATGCCTAACCCTAGCTGGCAGATGGCATGGGGTCAGATCGGGGGAAGACACTAGAAGCCACAATGCTTAGATATAGCAGGTGCTCAACAAGACAGGCTGAATGAGTGAGACACATGAGAGCATTGGAAGAGATTTATGGTGAGGGCTGAATTCACTGAAAGCCCCTTAGGAAGGAGGGAGTTTGGAGGAGGTATAGGAATAGAAGCAATTGCTCTAGAAAGAAATACCTAGGGCTGAGAAAGGCCCGGCCCATTCCATTGTTTAGAGGCCACTGAGCAGTCAGTAGTTGAAGATATGAAGTTGGAAGTTGGAGGCCCTCAAAGGCTGTGCTGGTGAGTGGCGCAGTCTGAGATCTAAAAGACCTTAGCAAGAGTGTTAACAATTATAGTGGTTTGGAGTGGTCACCAAACTGAGGTGTGCATAATAATCTATTGGGGGCTGGTCAAATAGCTCAGTGGATTAAAGCACCTGCTTAGGCCGACACGGGGGCTGGGGGTTCCATCCCCAGGACTGCTGTGCTGGCCCCGCCCCCAGCGCACGCTGAGACAATGATTGAGACTGGGTGTGGTGGTGTGCAACTGTAATCCCAGCACCTGGGAGGCTGTAAACAGGGGGATCACAGGAGTCCAATCTAGGCAGTGAGACCCTGTAGACCCTGTCCTAAATATATATGTAAAAAAATCTTTTGGGGTACAGGAGTAAAACAATACAGCTTCTACTGCTAGTCATCTCACCCTTTTAAATATGTTTTTTAGTATATATGATAACACAGAGGCTTAGGGAGGTTGAACAAGTCCGCCTGAGTCACGCAGCTAGCAAGTGCCTCTGACTCCAGAGCCCAGCACACGTGCTGGGTCTTACACAGGTGGGTGTGAAGCTGGGTGGGGGGAGAGGCAGGTCCAGGGCAGGGACAGGGAGTGCAGGAGTGTGCAGCTCCAGCTGTCTCTGCCAGGGGCCCCTGGAAGCAGAGGTCAAGGAGCCTGGCCTGCTCACTGGGTCCCCACAGCTGTCACAGGGAGCCAAACAGATGACCTAGGTGGATCCCCCACCCTGAGCCTCATATCCCAGCATCTGCTGATTCTCTCTCACCTCCAGGAGCAGGATCTGGAGCTAGAGGAGTGGGACAGGGCCTGAGAGGTCAGCACGGAGTGACAGTGGGATGGGAAAGAGGGGTCACTTGAACCCAAGTGACAGCTGACAGCACCAGGCTGGCCTCCCTCACACTTGCTCACCCCCATGGCCTAGGAAACCCAGGTGGCCCACTTTCTGGACTTCACTTGCTGGATTTATAATGATCCCTTCTGATTGACACTGCTGGAGGAACTTCATTTTTAAGGAATCGTATTTTATTTTTACTTTATTGCAATATTAGAGGCGAACACAGGGCCTCATACAAGCTGGGTGAGCACTCCTCCAGCGAGCTACCTCCCCAATTATTTTAGTTGATGGGACAGGGCCTTGCTAAATTGGCCAGGTTGGACTTTGAACTTGTGATCCTCCTGCTTTAGCCTTCCCCACTCTGTAGCAGGGGTTACAGGCATGCTCCACTGTGCTAGGCTCAAGACTTTATTAAAAAAAAACCAATAGGTTGGGGTGCAGCTAATTGTTAGAGGGCTTGCCTAGGCTACATCACCAGTCTAAGTGACCCCTCTCTCCCAACCCGTCTGTCACTCCATTATGACCTCTCAGCCCCTATGCTGCTCCTCCTGCACTGCAAAATAAAACAAATTAACATAAAAATGGCATTTTAATTAAAATATAGGCACAGAAAAATGCAGTCAACAGTGTATCATAAAGGCAGGTAGACTTCCTGGCTTACACAATGAGACCCTGTCTCAAAAAAAAAAAAAAAAAAAGAAAAGAAAATCAAACCAAACAGTATAACATAATGAGTTTTTCCAAACTGAACACATTCAAGGTTAACTGAAATTCAGATCAAGGAACAGAACATTTGTCAGCCTCTCTTGTCTATTTCCAGTCTCTAACCTATAACTGCAGGTTACCGACTGTAACAGCCACCCTAGCTGGGTTCAATCCCTACAAAACAAAACAAAATGAACACAATGCTGCTATGAATCCTTTTGTTTATTTCTCTTTCTGTGCAGTTCATATCTAGGGTGTACAGCCACTCAGCTCCAGGGGAGCTCTTTCCATTTTAAAAAGTTTCCTTGCTGTTTTTGCTTTGACCAGCTTTCGTGAGGTGTCATTACATATAATAAAATGTACCCATTATTTAACAGAAGACTTCCATAGATATTTGCATACCGCCATAATCAAGATACAGAACTCTCTCCCCCAGGAAGTCACCTTATACTCCTTTGCAATTACTGTCCCCCGCCCAACCAACCCCAGCAGCTATCCCTTTGATTTCTATCACTGCGTACCCCTGTGGTCCATTCCTGAGTTTCCTATAAACAGAATCGTGCAGCGAGCCCCCGTTCATGTCTGGTTCTTGCCCTCCGGGCCTGGCTGGGGGGTCGCGCCATCCGCTCATCCAGCTTGTTGCCTGCATCCCTTGCCCTGTACCTACTGCTTCTCTCTTCTCCTGCAGATGGATGCTTGTGCTGTGACCAGCTCGGCTATGCTAAGTCACACTGGTGTGATCAGGAATAAGACTGGGTGGACGGGTGCGGGGTAAATACCTGGAGCGGAGTGGCTGGATCACGAGGAGGGATGTGTTTAACCTCACAGGAAATTGCCCAACTGTTTTCCAGAAGGGTTGTGTCCCGCGGCATCAGCAATGGGGAAGAGGCTGAGCTAGCGATGAGTTTTGCTATCTGTTCCCTCTGAGCCATTCTGGCTGGCTGAGAGGCAGGACTTGTCCTTCCCTAAAGTCTCCAGGTGGGGAGCACTGTTTCATGTGCCTCTGGGCCATTTGTGTAGTGTCTTTGGTGAATGGCCACTCAGGTTTGTTTGTTTGTTTTTTAATTTATGTATTTTAGTACTGGGACTACAGGGTCTCACTGCACAGATCACACTTATAATGATCCTCCTGTTTTCAGCCTCCGAAACTCTGCCTGGGATTATAGGCACGCACCACCACACCCAGTCTCAGTCGCTGTCTCAGAGCGCCCTGGGGGTGGGGCTGGCATGGCCCTCCAGGAAAGTTTTCTTGTTTTATTTCTCCCATCCCGCAGGCCACGGGCCCTGCCTCTGGTGTCAACATCCCCAGTGCCTTTTTGTTTTGAAACTTCTCAAACTTGTCTTTTTCATTATAGTTTCTACCCTATAGTGCTGGACATGCCTCTCTACGTGACACAATATATAAGTCACTCCCTTGCTCTCAAACCTTCTATGGTTCCCCGAACCTTCAGGGCCCAGCCCCAACTTTTCCAGCTGCCACTTGAGGTACCTGCAGACTCCGCCTCCTGTCTTTCTCTCCTGCCTTCCCTCACCTTTCCTGTAAATGTCTGCAGCTCTACTGCCTTCTGCCTTGAGGCTGAGAAACTCCTTATTCTCTTCTCTCATGAGGTTAAGTCTAGCCTGAATCAAGTCAGCCTCCTTGCCGTGAGGCCTCCAGCCAGCCCTGCCTGCATAGGGCCTCGTGGCTCCTGTGCTCCAGGTTGGCACTCAGGTTTTGCCTGAATTGAGACTTTGCCTTCTTACAGTGCTACCCAAATGCCTGGGTGGCAAGCAGCTGGGACCTGGAGAGAGGCCATTTACTTAGTGCTCGGGATGGAACCCAGGGCAAGCACTTTACCCCTGAGCCACATCCTAGCCTCGGGGTGGAGCTAGTTCTTGGAACCAGACAGTTCCCTGTATATATGATCAAAGCAGTGGCAATCCTCTTATAAACTCATAGTATCACATAGCATTATTGATTATGTAAAGAAATACTGAATGTTTTGAAGAATGTACATGTTCTTCCCTGAAAATAGTTGGTTTGTGTAGGGGGAGAGGAACAATGGGAGAAGGGCACCTCCTATGTTAGACTGACCTTGAGCTCCTAGGTGGCCCAGGCTGGCCTTGCGCTAGAGGAGACCCTTCTGTCTCAGCCTCGCAAGTGCTGGGATTACTGGTGTGCACAATCACACCTAACCAGACCTCTTTTAAAAAGATATTTCAATGTGAAACTGGGGGGAAATACAGCAAAGAAGGAAAAGCAGAAAGGGGAGTGAGCAGAAGTCAAGGCCTTATTATCCTCTAAGGACCAAGGTCAGCTGGGTCTTAGGGGTCTGGCAGGGGCCTAGCATTCAGGTTGGGTACCCCATGTGAGTGGAACGGTGTAAGGATCACAGCAGGTATGTCCGTGCAGCTCAACGTGGACCTCTGAATCTGTTTTGTCCCTAGCCAGCCATCTCCTCTTTCCTGATGCACTACTGGGCTGAAGAGCCATCTCCATAGGGTCCCCTTGAGATAGGGTGCTGTGGGTTCATAAACAATAGAGGAATCCAAGTAGCCAATTAGAAATGGAAAGTTTTTTTATTCAGCAACCATCAGCATAGACCCGTTTCAGAGTCTAAGTGAAGCGGCCCAAATCAGAGAAAATGAAGTTATATAATGAGGAAAGAAAGAAAAAACACAAAGGAAATATAAAGAGAATATGCGATACATCCTGCTTGACAAAAAGTTTAAAATAAAGCAGATAGCATGAATCCAGTTTGTCATTCAGTTAGGTCCGCATATATCCTATTAGAATAAAATGTATAGCTTGACTGTCAGATAGTTAGATCATATATCTGGCTACTTTTTCCCATTTTGTTTAGGGTCAGTGCTTTCTTAGGGTATATTTCCTCCACATGGTCACTTGTTTCATACCTAGGCCTGTTTTTACAACCCTGGGGTCAGCTAAGGTTTATCATGGCAATATTCATGCTAAGAGCTGGGTTTAGGCCATCACATAGGGGAAATGAAACTCACAACCTGAAAGGTACCTGGGATGAGTTCGTTTCTCTAAAACTGAAGAATGAATTTTAGGAACAAATGGAGATTAAGAGCAGAATATTTACTGGGGGAAGAAAGCCTCTGTCTGAGAGACGGACAGAAGGGGGGACCTGAGCAGGCTGCCCTGGGAAGCTGTGTTTTCCAGGGATTTTTATAGAGTAAAACCATGTAGTGAGGCAGGTCTAAGGTGGAGAACATGGGAACTCACTTAGGTGGGCATGAAGTGGGACACAACTATGGTCAACCAAAGAGATCACAAGCACCACTGCTCAGGTAAAATTGATTAAATTGAGGACTAAATGGGGAAGCAAGTCACATAGCAAGTGGGCATGAATATAGAACAGGAGTTTATCCAGTAACAGTAGTGTTGGATTAGTAACTCTTTCTGGCTTCCTCAAGGTGATGATCAATCCCAGATGCTAATCTTTAGGGAGGTCAGCATGTTTTCCATCTTTGGTCTCTAGGTCTGGCCCACAGCAGGAGCACTGGCTCTTTCACAGTTGCAATGTCATATCTTGTCTTCCGTGCTATCTTCTTGAGGGCCCAACGCAGTCTGACCGCCTATAATATTTCTATCTGATTCAGCAGCCTCCAACATTTCCCCCTCTTCAGAAGTAACCCGAACTTCCATGAGGGAATCAGGGCAATGACTTTTTTAGGCTTCTTTGGGTTGTAAAGGGTCATAGTTGTGAAATGGCAATCAGAGATACTCTCCAGAAGTTCTATTTAAAGGCCCTCAATAGACACCAGGGATTTTAATCTTGAGTAGGTAGAATAGCTTTAAATGTGGAGGAGACAAAACTGAAGAAATGGGCCAAACAATAATATCAACAGGATAACCATGAATACAGTCAAAAATGATTTTCACTAAGGAGACAGTAATGACTTCCCATGAAGATGATAAAGATAGGGTCCAGGGGATCTGAGTATCTCACATGCCATTGATTTAATATCTTTTTAAATTTTTTTTATTTAATATCTTTTGAACAGCTATTGAGACAATAGCAAAGGATCTGGAATGTAACAACCTTTTAAAGTTGGTAATTATAAAAAGACTAAGCAGAAATTTTTGTAGGTCCATTAGCAGAGATCTCTTAAATGTGGGGTTTAATCTTTTTTAATCTTCCATGGCCAGTAGGTATTGTTTCAGATAAATATGCCTTTTATGTCTCACCAATTCTATTATTACTGGGGGCACATGAATTGCCAGACCTAGGGAAAACACTGAGTACTCTTCGGTTTGCAAGTGGGGCCACTGGCTGGGTAACCACTGACAATCTTGTGGGCACCTATCAGCAGTCTGTAGATATTTTTCCATATATTGGCAGTTAACATGGGTTCCCTCAGGCTGAGAGAGGCAAAGACCTATGATCTCATCAATCTGCCTTTCTACTATGAAACACTTTCCGAGCAATTTCTAGCAATTGCAATTTCTAACAGGAATGAATCGAGACAAATTCATTCCTGCAAACCCCTCTAATTTCTGCAGCTTGTGTTAGGTATCTGGGGCCCACTGAGCAGCACAGTTAAGGCCTTGACATGTATCACATAACCTCTCTAGACAAGGTCTGGTGGAGCTCAGCCAAAGGATTCTTAATCTAGCACATTTGTTATGAATTTTACCTGCATGATTACCTGGTATCTCAGTCACTCTTCTCTTGTTGCTGCGACAAATACCTGACACCCAAAAGGAAGGAAGGAAAAGTTTATTTAGCTCACAGTTAGTGGAGGTTTCAGTCCACACTCAGCTGGCTCCAAGGCACAGTGGCACATGACAGAGGAGAATCTTTCATGGCAGAGGCAAAGAGCAAGAGAAGCAAAGAGAGGAGAAGCGGCAACAATGGCTATCTTCTCCTCCTTCCTTACATTGTAATGCAAATTACCTGACCCAGGGCAGGTGCAGCATCTACACCCACAGTAATCATTCACAAACCCCAGAAGCCACCCCAAGACTGCAGGAGGCTTTGTGGGGACACCTACACAGAAACCATAACACCTGGGTTTTGGTATCTTCTAGGAAAGAACAAATTTTTTGAGAAATTAGCTAACAGGTAAATTCATGAACTTTTTGAGGCATAGCAATCATAACCCACTGGCATTTATATTCCTTTATTCATGGAGTCGGACAATTTGCTATAAGTCCTTCTAGCTTTAGTTAAGAGAGGTCATACCTGTGACTTATACACTTATCATGAAATACACAGCCTTCAGTCAGGTTAAACCAATGTCCTATTTAGTGTTTTGGATATGGCCCCCACTGTAAGCAAGGGATTTCTGCTGAGGCATTTCTCTTTCTAACACTGCGGCTCTGAGTTTCATGGTCTAAAGATAAGGCCTCTCTCTATCTATAGGCCCAAAGCTGTTTGACACAGTACAGCCAATGTTTTCAGACCTTTTTCCTATGCTGACAGGATTTTTATCTGTCTTTGAGAATCTGTTTTAATTAGGAAAATATTTTTTAAGTCTTGTACATGAACAATGTTATATAACATTGATAAAAACTAGTCTTAACATAATTTTGATTAATTAGCAACCTGAATATATTGTAGCATTTAGACAGGATAAAATCTCTCCAGGATGAGAGCTGGCATTTTAGGCATAACTAAAAAGAATGAATAAAGAGAAAGTTATCAGTTACAACTTAAGCAAGATATTTTCTAAAGTCTGTTTTTATTGAGGTATGATGACAGGAAGGAAGGCCAGGGTTAGAGAAGGACAAAGAGACCTGTGCCAGCGTCCACCAATAGGCCAGGTTTCTTTCCCTCTATAGTCATGATTCCTCAGGGCTCCTCCATGGAGATGACGGGTAGAGGTAACAGTCCAGCCAGAGGAGGGAGGCAGGCTCAGGGCCCTTCAGTCCTAATGGACCATGTGGGAAGCTGAGTCTGAGCTCTGGGACCTCCCCCTCAGAGTGCAGTCTCACTTCTAGTGGCTGCCCTGGCAGTCGGGGCCTGGCTACCTCTTGAGGTAGTCCTTCTTTTGCTGGCCTGGTGTCTGACAGCAGTAGCAGGTGAACCTCATCAGCAGATGAACCTCATTGCTGTTGAGCTGTTCTTGGAGCCCAGAGAATCAGACTTAGGGTCTGTTTTGAGGCCACAACAAAGGTAGCTGTTTTTGATCTGTTTCTTTCTTTTTTTTTTTTTTTTTGTCTCCCTGGTTTTCTCCCAGTTCTGATTATAGGACACTAAGGAAGCAGTTTTACTAGAGTATCAAGTGAGTTGTCTGGAGCAAAAGCTATCCTCTGTAACTCTTTTTAATATCTGGAGCTGACCGAGTAATGAACTTGTCTGTAAGAATAACCTGTGCCTCTATTAAACATTCTAAGAAAGCAGAGTGGTGTTCGTCTTTCTCCTGATAGACAACTGAAGGTTTAAAATAATTAGAAGGCTTGGGCCAGGGAGATGGCTCAGTAGAATAAGTGCTTCCCTGGCAAGCACAAGGGCCTGAGTTCAATTCTCGGCTCTGCAAAAAAAAAAAAAAAGAAAGCTTGGTCTTAGCTCTTCTTAGACCTTCAACAATACACATTAGAAAACGTTTTTCTTTTATGCCAATCTCCTTCCTGACTCTTAGGCCAGCAAGGGTCTGACTGCTTGGGCTCCAGTGGGAACAGGTAGTTCCACTGTCTATCTTTTCATTGTTTAAAATTAACAATATGGTATTTATCTCCAAATGCAATAACGGCTTGTAATGCTGCCTGCCTTTTCATAGAAGGCAAAGCTTGATTTAAGATTAATATTACATCCCACCAATCTAATTCATAAGTCTGAGTAAAGCCTCTAAGACATCAATGTACTTGTCAGGGTCATCTAAAGATTTTCCAAGCTCTGACTTTATCTGTTTTATGTCACAGAAAAAGGTACATGAACTTTGGAAGTTCTAAATTGTCTGTTATCTTCTTTAAAGGATATTTTCAGCCGGGCGTGGTGGTGCATGCCTGTAATCCCAGCACTCGGGAGTCCGAGGCAGGAGGATTGGTGTGAGTTCAAGACCAGTCTGAGCTACAAAATGAGCTTAAGGCCAGCCTGAACTGCATAGTGAGACCCGGTCTCAAAAAGACAGAGGAAAAAAAAAAAAGGATACTGTCCTTGAGGAGCTTGCCTACACTTAGCTAATGATGGGTACAGCTCTGTAGAGGGCTGGATTGCAGTTGGTCTAGGAGCCCCATCCTCTAGACTAGAAAAGCAAGTAGGGGAACCTTACATTCAGCAATGGTGGGTGAGGCATTTATGATCAGCAATCACAGTTCACATATTGGTAAAAACACAATATGCTGGCAAAAATCTCTTACTCTTACTTAATATATAAGGCACAGATGTAAATCATTCCCCTGATAGATGCTGTAGAACATTGTCCCGTCCAGCGGGTCAGTCAATGCAGGTCACCTAGGGGAGGAGAGGGGACTGACGAAGACAAAGAACAGGTGCGCGAGAAACGTAGACAAGATAGGATTCTGATCAAGTCTCGTTTATTCAAGGAAGCAATACAGCTTATATAGCAGAGGGAAAGGGAAGTCAACATCACTAATGATGTAGGTATATTAGGGTAATGCTATAGGCTAACAATACTCAGGTGATCAACTAAAGGAGCACGTGACAGGAAGTCTAACCAAAGGAATACGTGGCAGGAAGTCATGATGCAGCAATTCTACAGGAAGTGTAACTTATATCCATAAAAGGAATAGAAACGAAGGCTTCCGGACTACGGTGCCCTCCACAGAACATAAATTATTATTATTATTATTATTTTATTTATATTTTTTTTGGCGGAACCAGGGATTGAGCTCAGGCCCTTGTGCTTAGCCAGGCAGCACTTATTCCTCTGAGTCTTCCTGGCCCCTAAACATAAACTATTGCAAGCTGCCTCAGCTGAGTTTCTGAAGGAGTGGCTAATTAAGTTGTTCTATTGAAAGGCTTAGGGAGAACTTCTAGTTTACTAGCAGAGACAGAGAAAAGTACAATAGGCAAGTGGAGATCTTTCAGTAATCAGGAGCCAGTTTTCAACAAGGAACTTTGGGTATCTGCCAGACAGTAGCCCTGGCCATGACCCCTCAGGAGTTCTCAGTTTCTATTGGCCCACACAATCAGAGCTCAGTCTCCAGAAAGGAATACAGCTGTCTCTGGTCAACATTCCATCTGCCATTGTTTCAATGCGGATTCACCAGAAAAATGTTGGGGAAATCTGTCCTCTGCTTCAAAGAGTGGCAGCTGCTCTATGAGAATTTACTAGTTGGCAGAATAACCACTGTTTGTCCAAGTTCTATAAGGGATAGTTAAAAATCTGTATAAGATTACCTAGCACTTTACAGTAAAGGTTTTTTTTTTTTTTTTTTGTGGAACCAGGGATTGAACTCAGGCCCTTGCACTTCCAAGGGAAGCGCTTATTCTACTGAGCCATCTCCCCAGCCCCTACAGTAAAAGTTTTAAAGTCCACAACTTATCTCTTATGCACCTAGCTGATAACTAGACATAGGAGAAAAGATTGGAGATGCCACCTTACACTAAATGCATTTTGGTCCTGTAAGTGTACTGGTTTTGGAGACCCAAAGGAGACCTGCCCAAAACACTAAGCTGGGACATGGCTTTTATATGTGTCCTCCTGGACAGGCATAGTTCCTCTTTGTCTCCTCTGAGCCAGAGATGGGGTATGTGTCCTTTTTCTCAAATGACTTCCCTGTCTTTGGCATATATATATATATATATATATATATATATATATATATATAACAAAGCCCAAGAAAATTGTTTAGACTGGGCAATGCACTTGGGTGGCTAAAAAGGGTGGCTAAAAACAGGAGGCTTGCCGGGCGTGGTGGCGCATGCCTGTAATCCCAGCACTCGGGAGGCTGAGGTAGGAGGATTGTTGTGAGTTCGAGACCAGCCTGAGCTACAAAGTGAGCTTAAGGCCAGCCTGAACTGCATAGTGAGACCCTGTCTCAAAAAGACAAAAAAAAAAAAATAAATAAATAAATAAATAAATAAAAACAGGAGGCTCACTATGAGTCTGATCTGGGTAGTGAGACCCTGTGGACCCTGTACTAAATACAAAACAACAAAAAATGAATGTTTGCCGACCTAATATCATTTAGTTGGCAAAAGGAGTCCCATGCTTCATATACAGACATGTATATTTTTGAAGTTTGAGCTAGATTTAAAAAGTCCCATTTTATACAAATTGATGTAAAGTCCACTAGAAGACTTACTAATGTTACTCTCTCTAGTGCTATTGTCTAAAGTCAAGCAAGGAATACCAGTACATTTAGCAAGTGGCTCAAATGCAATGTATACAAGTACAAAACAGCCATAAAATGTCCCCTTAGAGAAATACCATAACCTTACTACATTTCCATGCTTTAACTTAGATTTTTCAACATTTTGACCAACATTTTAACAAAATCATATAAGAGACAGAGCATAAGCAATTGTAAGTGATTTTAACAGGACTATATGAGACAAAGCTGTATGAGGCAAAGCATAAATAATTATGAGCAATGGGCCAAGACATATAAACATTGGAAGCATAAAAATTTGCTACCTAAGCAAATTCCATTCCAGAATCTATGAAAGAAAAGCAAACTCATACCTCTGTCCAACAGTCTTGGCAGATGACCTCCAAATGATATAGGGGAAGTGAAACTCCCGACCTGAAAGGCACTTGGGACGAGTTTGTGTTCTCTAAAGCCGAAGAATAAATTTTAGAAACAAATGGAGGTTAAGAGCCGAATATTTATTGGGGGCAAGAAAGCTCCTGTCTGAGAGAGGGACAGAAGGGAGGCCCAAACAGGTTGTTCCCAGGAAGCTATTTCTTTTAGGGACTTTTATGGAGTAAAACCAAGTGGTGAGACAGGTCTAAGGTGGAGAACATGGGAACTTGCTTCGGTAGATGTGAGGTGGGACAAAACTGTGGTCACCCAATGAGATCACAAGCACCATTGCTCAGGTAAAACGGGTTAAATCCAGAACCGAATGGGGAGGTGAGTCACGTAGCAAGTGGGCACGGATATAGAACAGGAGTACATCCAGTAACCAGCTGGTAGTGCTTGGTTTAGTGACTCTTCCTGGCTTCCTCAAGGTGATGATCAATCCCAGATGCTTATCTTTAGGGAGGTCAGCATTTGTTGGATCTTTGTTCTCTAGGTCTGGCGCGCAGTGGAGCATCTGTTTCACTCACAGTTGCAATGTATCTTTTCTTCTGCGCCATCTCCTTGAGGGCCTAGCCCTATCTGACTGCCCACAATATTTCTATTTGATTTAGCTGCCTACAACACCCTCTGCTAAAGCCACACTGACGGGAGCCTGCACGTCCTGTCCCACAGGAGGAGCCAGTCTTTGAACTTCCCCAAGTACCATATCTGTGTTCTGGGGCCAAAGTGGCAAAGGAAAGGTCCCGCGACACCTAGGATCCCTCTGTTGGACACAGGCAGGAACGAATTCCCCTGTCTAGGGGTGGGCAGGATGGTACTGGACAAAACTAAGAGAAGTAAGGTCTGGGGGATACGCTGCAACAAATCCAGGTAGGGGACAGAGGGTACTGATAAAGGGAAGGCCTTCTGGGGGTCTCCGCGATGATCTCTGCCCCTCTCTATCCTTGTCCCCTGTATCCTAAGCTGGTTTTCGCCCCAGTGTGGCCCGTTTACCCAGCTTACCCACCACCCCCACCCCCGCACCTCACTTGGCTCCTCTGGCGCCCTTCAGGTGCTGTGGGCCAGGAGGGTGCAGGCGGATAGCGGCTGGATCCCGCTCAGCGGCAGGAGGCGCAGGGGAGCCCTGCACCTTGACCCCAGGTCACTCACTGCGCCCAGAGCCCCGCAACCCGCGCAGACTCCGCCCCGCCCCGCCTTCCCCGAGCTCCCTGCCTCTCTGGCGCTGCGGACGCGCGCCGGAGTCCTCTGGCACTCGCTAGCTATCCGGCGGGTGAGCAGGGTCCGGCGCGGGGAGCTCATGGAGCCGGCGTGTCTGCCCCCGGAGGGCGGCAGGGCCGAGGAGCTGCTGGGCGAGCTAGATGGGCTGGTGAAGGACGTGGTGAGGGCGAGCTCTTGGTGGGAGCGCCGCGGCGTGGACTGCGCCATCCTGTCGCTCAGCCTCCTTGCCGTGCCGGCCGGTGAGGGACACGGGGACAGAACACAGGGGAACAAACAGATTGCAAATGGGGGTGGGATGAAGCGGGAGATGGGGGGCGCCGGACAGACGAGGTCCTGCCGGCTGGAGGGGGGCGGACATCCCATACGGACAGAGGGACACATCTCCAACCTGAAAGTCTGGCTTAGGGTGTCTGACCCCATGTCCTCAGTGGAGCTGGGCGCTGATAGCATGAAGGTGGCAGAGGAGAAAGTTGAGGAGTCCTGGAGGGGTGCGGAGGCATGAGGCGACCTGGAAAGAGCAAAGAGACTCCAGAGGCAGTGGAGGGAAGGAGAGGGCTTGGGGGTTTTCCCTGGACCTCTACTGGTCTGGAATTGCTATAAGATC
>PVKA01043697.1:0-16624 GCA_004027165.1 Ctenomys sociabilis
GCAGGCCACACATGTCCCGCACTTCTTCGCAGAGCTCGTGGAAGGTCATGGTGGCGTCCACGCTGGTGATCAGGATGTCCCTGCCGCAAAGAGGACACGGGGTTGTTAGGGCCACACCTGAGTCGGGCCACACACCTGACTTCTGACTGCCCAGATAGGCTAGAAAAATGAAGGGGCCGGGAAGATGGCTCAGTAAAATAAGCGCTTCCCTGGCAAGCGCAAGGGCTTGAGTTCAATCCCCGGTTTCGCAAAAAAAAAAAAAAAAAAAAGAAAGAAAGAAATGAAGGTTTCCGAAGAGAACAGGGCAGCCACGCCCTCAAACGCGAAACGTCGCCAGCAGCTCTAGCTGTGAGTGGGTGGGCCCCCCTGATGGCGCCCCCTAGCGCAGCCCGGGCAACGGCGCCTCTTTGCATTCACAAAGGGGGCCCAGGTGTGGACTCCAGCGCACTGATTCAATCACACCCCAGCCCTTTTTTGTTTTTGGTTGGCCTTGAGCTCATTTTGTAGCCCACCCTGCTCTCAAACTTGCAACGATCCTCCAGCCAGTTTCCCGAGCACTAGGATTACAGGCCTTTATTTTGGGAAGGAGCTTCCTAAATTTCCCAATGTGGGCTTGAACCTGCAATCCTCGTGCTTCAGCCTCCCAGTGCCCTAGAATTACAGGTGAGCAGCACCATTCCCTCAGAGGCAGTGTTTTAGTTTGTTTATTGTTTTTTTTGTGAGTACCAGGAACTGAAATTAGGACCTCGAGCTTTGCCAGACAGGTGCTGTGCCCTTGAGCTATATCCGCATCCCAGAAGCAGCATTATTTAAGCCCTTAGAGGAATGACTTGACTGATCCCAGGGTTTCAACTGTGACAAAATTCTATGAACTTTTCTGAAAACTGAATCACCCACTGTCATCCCCCTTTGTCTTTCCACTTCGAAATGGGATCAGAACCAGACATCAGGGATGCTGAGATTCTCGAGATTCTCGGGCAACTGTGCAGGCCTCCCTTCCTTGGCGAAAGGCCCTGCCACCACCTCTGAGTCCCAGGCAGGGAGGGACTCGCTCAGGTGTGACTCATTTTTACTTTGACCCTGACCGGGAACCAACATCCCCAACTCACACTGCAACCCCAGCCCTCCAGAGTCTGACCACTCTGGAGCTCCCCAAACAGCAGCAGCAGGAGGTAGGGGCGCTGGGCATCACAAGTTTTTGTACATAGAACCACTGTCCCAAGACAATAAACAGGGGCCAGGGAGATGGCTCAATGGAGTAGTAAGCACTTCCCTAGAAAGGGTCTAAATTCAATCCCCGGTTCCACAAAAAAAAAAACAAGACAATAAATTCATAACAATTAAGACCCTGCTTCCCCTGCAGGGCACCCATCAGCCACAGCATGACCAACCATGGATAGCCTGGACCTGGCACCAGTCCCAGAGCCAGCACTCTCCACAGGGACTGACTCCATCCTCCCCACAACCTTCGAGATCTGAGGAGGAAGAGACTGAGACCATAAGACAGGCTCAAGGCCACACCCCATACCTGGCAACTGGTGTAGCTCAGACCTGGTGCCCATACTGCCTGGCACGTGCCAGCCCTGCCTGACCCCAGGATCTCGAGAAGTCAGGACTGCACCCCTTCACCTTTGACCTCTTCCTGTCCTGCCCAGTGAGGGCAGCTGGACACTCAGTGGGGGGTAGTCGCTGATCTCCAGACTGGGCAACTTGGGGGACAGGAAGGGGATGGGAGGCGGCACATCATTCTTGTCCATTTCATGAAGGACACCAGGGCGACTGGACGGCTCGCCCAGACCTGCGGCTTCCATTCTGAAGGTTGGCCACTGTAAACACCTCCCCACAGCACTGCCCGAGTCAATCTAACCCCTGGAAGGAGACCCACAGTCACTTCCGGGGAGGGGACGGGAGGGGACAACTAAGAGGGGAAGGGGTGAGGACCAGAGAGAGGAGGTCACTCACCGGGAAAGGGAGGAAGAGGGCGGAGGCTGGGAACGGGAGGAACCGGGAACCGGAGGGGGGGGTTCCACCTCCTCTCCTGGGAAACCGGAGTCAACAGGTTGAATTACACCGAGTAACCCAAGCGCTCCCAGGGGCCTGGCGGAGGCGCGCGGCGGCTCGGGGTGGGGAAGGGCCTTGCCCTTGGCACCCACCCCTGAGGTCTTGGCTGTGGGTCCCTGTGACTTCCTGCAGAGCGTCTGCCCTAAATTTGGCGGTCCCGGCTGGGAGGGGGCAACGTCTCGCGATGCTGAGAGCTGCTGCACACCGACCACCCTCAGGCCGCGCCCGACGCCCTGGGGCTGGCCGCCTTACTCGCCTCGCCTCCCCTCCCCCCACCCAGGCCGAAGGAGAGACTGCTGTCCCCCTCTTTCTCCTGGCCGTGTCCCTGCTCGCACCTGAAGACACCAGCAGCCAGAGAGGCAGGGGCTGGAGCTCCGACGCGTCCCATAGAAGAGACAGCCAAGCTCCCAGGGCAAACCCTGTGGTCAAGCAGCTGCCCGTGCTGACGCCAGGCGCCAAAAGAGGTTCACCTGGAGGTCAGGCCCCGCCCCTCCGGGGGTCGCAGGGTACTGCCTACCGAGTCGCCCCGGCTCCTCTGTGACTTGTGCTTGGCAAGGACTGGCCAGCCGGCCGTCTAGAAATGCTGCGGGCCTCCGCGTCCCCCTCCCCAGCCCTCTGCGGCTGCGGAGCACCCAGTCCAAGTCCAGTCCCCTTCCGCCGCCATCGGGCCAGTTCCCCACACACGGCCGCGAGGTGCCGCCCGACTCCACGGCGCAACGCCAGCAGCCCCGAGGCCAGGTCCAGCGAGCCGGTGTTTTCAAAGTCCCGACCGAGGTGCAGCTGCCCGACACTGCCGCGCGCGCGCAACTTTTGCCTGGGTCCCAGGCTTTTCTCAAACGAAGCGCCTTAAACCCAGTCAGTTTAGATGACCCCGACTTTTAAACACGGGCCCGGCGCAGTCGCGCACATCTGTAATCCCAGCTTCTCCGGAGGCTGAGGCAAGAGGCTCGCAAGTCATTTAGCAAAAACGCCCTCGGGTTGCGGCTGAGGGCGGCTGCGCCCCGGCTCAGTCTCCAGCTAGTCCAGGAGAAAGTCACCAGTGTTCCCTCGATCGGGCGGAACTTTTCCTCAGTACAGTCCGCGGCCTCCGCTTCCCCATCAACTTCCCGCGAGCCCGCCCGCCGCCCGCGCTCACCCGCCGAAGTGCGCCTTCAGGCGGACGCGGCCGCCTCGCCCGTCCATCTTGGGGCCGAGCCTGCCGGGCATGGCGCCCCTCCGCGCCGCGCCCCCAGCGCGCGGCCGGCGAGCTGCGGCGGCCGGGAGGGGCGGGGCGGGGCGGGGCGGAACGCGGAAGGCGCGCGCGCTCGGGCCCGACGGCGCCGGCCGCTCGGCTCTGCGGGACTCGGGCGGGGACTCGAGCGCGGGCCGGCCAATCGGGGGCGGGCGGTGTGCCAGGGGCGCGGCACCTGCAGCCAATGAGGGCGAGATGGGCTCCACCTGGCCAATCCAGGGGCGCCGACGGCTGCCGCCCAATGGGGGCGCGCAGCAGATTACCTGTCGGGCGGGGTGGGGCCACCTGCTGCCAATAGGACCGCGCGCGGCGCGGCTCTGCCTGGCGACGCAGCTGCTGGGGCGGCCCGGGAAGGCGAGCCCGCGGGGTTAGGTGCGCGTCCCCCGGCCCGCCCGTTTAAAGGACCACGCCCCGGGCGGCGCCAGCCGCTGGAGATCTGAGGCACTGGTCTAGCACGATATTGTCGGAAAGAGGGCCAGGAACTCGGGAGAAGACCTTAACTGCTCCGCGCCTGCGAACCTCTGCACTCGCTGCCTCCGCTTCAGTTTACTTTTTGGCCTTGGCAGATCCTGTGCCATTGTAGACTTCTCAGCCTTTTGCTCTCATGCCAGATTCTGCTGGAGCCTTCTTCATGATCTCGGAGGTGGCCTTGGAGGGCAGGGTGGACGCCGTCCCAGTGGACTGGACGGATTCGGTGCTGTATCCAGAGGCAGATAGTGTACACACCTGTGGACAGCCGACCCATCCCCTACTGAAAGGAACCGAAAACCTACACACCCAGCAGCCCGGGTGACGCTGGAGGAGTCCTGCCAGCTGCCAGTCCCGCTTTCCTTGTGCTTGCTGTGGCCTTGCTCCCCAGGACAATACCCTGGCAGCAGCCTCAGCACTCGTGAGGCCTAGAAAGGGCACTTTGGGGGTACTGGTCTTCCTGGGAGAGGGGCCTTTGCATCATCACCAGGACTTTCCCCAGGGTGTTTGATCAGGGAGAAGGGCAAAGGAGTCAGCGGTGTGGCCCCTTCTGTCCACCAGACACCACTTCTGCCTCACCCAAGACCCCACTGGACCTAGCCCCTGAGCCCAGCCAGGAACTCTTTCTAACCAAGATATTTTGTTGGAGAGCTAAAGAGGTCCCTATTGGTCCCTGCTTCCTGGAAGCTACTGGGGTCATCCCTGCCTGGACTCCTAGTGAGGACAGAGCAAGGGGCCCTTGTTGGGCTGGGAGGTGGGGCCATGTTTTCTACACAGGCTGTGGAGGGAGAGGACACCCACCCAGGAGGGAGAGCTCGTGGGGTCCCAAAGAGTGCAGGGCCAAGGGTCCAACCTGTCCTACACTAGGCTAGGAGGATGAAAGCCTCAGTGTTTTGGGGGTTTTTGTTTGTTTGTTTGTTTTGTCTTTTTGAGACAGGGTCTCACTATGCAGTTCAGGCTAGCCTTATGCTCACTTTATAGCTCAGGCTGGTCTCGAACTCACAACAATCCTCCTGCCTCAGCCTCCCGAGTGCTGGGATTAGTGTTTTGGATCTAACTGGTGACAAGTCCAGGACACAAAGCCCCACCCTGGCCCTTCTCTGCCTCCAGGTGCAGAGCTGGGTGCCTGGGAATTGCCAGGGCCTGGGAAGCAGAGGGAGCAGTCACAAGGGAGTGCAGCACCCTCCAATGCCAGCCCTGTGTTGCCTAGTGACAGGTACAAGTGTTTGTTTGCAAGTTCCTGTCACTCTGTCCCAAAGAGTCCACTGGATCAGAACGGAGAAGCAGAGGCAGCACTTGTAGGGTAGGGCTGAAGGTCACTGATATCAGCTCCCCCTTCACTGCAGCCACCTGGGAGTCACAGTCCTGCATAATGGAGGTTTCAAGGACTCTCTGGGGCTGGCAAGGAGGTGGCCCTTGAAACCAGAGGGACAGACACGGGGAAGGAGTGGAAGTGACCTTTGGTGAGGACTGCTGACCTGAGAAGACTTCTGGGTAGGGCGAAGGGCAGGTCCTTGCACCTCTCAGTTGCCTCTGCCCTTCCTGGGTTTTGCAGACTTCCCCGTAATCACAGTGGATTATTTGAAATAGTAGGTTGCAAGGGGTTATGCTGCTTCTTCCCAGCAGTTCTGACACACCTCCTCGTCTTCCAGTGGAGGATCTGACTGGTTATGGCAGCCTTGGAGACCCTGGCTGAGGAAGGACCCTGCAGGGGTGGCGGGTGCCCCCCAGGCAGGGCGGGGCACCAGGGAGGAGGACAGGGACAGGTATTGCCGGGGGTTTATCTTGGGTCTGTCTGACACCTTTGTGATAAGATCCTCAGAGGAGGGCCATTTAAGCTCCCCTGACTCACTTCCCCAGGAGGGTTCCCAACCCCGCCTGCACCCTGCTCTCCAGGCCTCCCAGGTGTGAGGCTGACCCGGTGAGGTCCTGCAGGCTATAGGAAAGGCCCAGAGCCGGTGCTGACAGGTGCTTGGAACTCAACCGAGGGTGGGGAGGGTGGGTCGGGAAGCAGATGCTTCCTGTCTTTTGTCCTAGCCCTGCTTACTGCTGGAGACGGATGTCCTGGAGTGGCAGCTCTGCTGGTGAAGAGAGAAGCAGTGCCAAGGGAGAGGTTGGCTCAGACATGGAAGACGGGGTGGCAGTGCAAAGGCCCAGTGATCGGAAGCAGGGAAGTCACAAAGCCAAGGCCACCGAAGTGGAGGCGTGGGAGCCAGGGACTAGGCAGGAGTCAGATGGAATGAAGAGCCAGCGGCAGCGTGGGTATGTGCGTCCATCGAGTGCGCGTTTCTGTCCAGACAGCCTGTCCTGCCTGTGACCAAGGCTGTGCAAGCCCCACCAAGTGCGGGGCTGGTGTGTCCCCTCTGTAGCAGTCCTCACGGCCCTGCAGTGCCGCGTGTGCCCAGGAGGAGGCGCGGGAGCCCGGGGCCGGGCAAGGAAGGACGGGCGGCTTGGGGACGCGGTGCGGCCTGCAGGGGGCGCCGGTTCCCGTCTCCCAAGACCTTGGCCCCGGCTTTCTCCCCAGCCGGCAGCCCGGCCCCCTGGGGCACCGGCCCTACTGCACCTGCTCCCCGCGGCCCAAGCAGCAGGTCGGGTCCTGCGCCTCCCGAAAAGTGTCCATTTGCCACCTGTCCTGGATAAAATCCCCAGACTGCACCCGGGACACAGCCTGTGCGCCCGCCTGCGCCTGAGCCTACCAGCCATCCGTGCCCACCCCCGTGCGCTCCTGGGGAGGAGCGGGGCTGGAGAATAGGTGGGCGGGGCCAGCGAGCCCCGCCACCTGGGCAACAAAGCCAGGAAAAGGTTAGGTTGTTTTGCCCACTGTGCAGGGCCGGCAACCTGGGGAGGGGAAAGGTGGCACCTGTCACCCTGCAGCCGCACACCGAGTCTCCCCTTGGAAGACGTTCAGTGCCCGAGATCACCTCCTTAGGGCGCCTGGGATCCTTCCTCGGGCTTGTGCAGCTTCAGGGTCAGGGCCTGGGTACCGGGTCAGGGCGTCCCTGTCTCCGCCTCCGGGCTGGGTGTGCTGTAGATAGGATTCTCTTTTCTTTTTCAATTTTTTTCAGATAGAACTCTATTCCCAGGAAAAGAACCCCGGGCCTGAGACCGGCTAGCCAGCGCCTGCGCTCAGACCGTCCCGGCGCACGGCCCGGGAGGCGGAGCTGCCCGAGGCTCCTCCCTTGGGCCCTAGGTTGTTTAAGATGGGCGGAGGCTGAAGCGGCACGCCTGAGCCGCGTCGTCATGGTAACGTGAGCACGCATGAAGCTGCACTATTTTCGCCTGGTGAAAATAGTCACATTAACTGAACAACTACAGGGAGATACCACAGCGCGCAGGGGTGGCCTCTGAACCCTTCCACAGAGCTGAACTCTGCTCAGGGACACCACCCTGTCCCATCCAGAGCCCTGATGGGAGGGCTGCTGACTAAGCCCTACCCACCCTGGCTTCCTGGCAGGGGCTGGAGTGGACAGAGCGACCAGCTGCCTGGGGGGGGGGGGGGTCAGGCCTCTAGGCCCCAGACACAAAGACCACCTGGCTTTGTCCTTCAGGGACCGTCCTCAAGAAGCAGGCTGGCAGAGGGCGGCTGGAGCCTTGAAGGCATCCATATCACCCCCGGGGACAGACTCAGAAACAGGCAGCTCTCTGTACCCAACCTTTGCAGATGGCTCCGAGACCAGGGCAGGAAGTGACCAGGTCAGCAACAGAGAAGAGCCCAGGTCCACAGTGGACCCTGCTTGAGCAGCAGTTCTGTGGCCTGAGAAAGAGGATCACCCACGGGTTCTGTGGTCAAGGTGTGCCCATGCATGCGCACACACACAGATCCCCAGCGCACGCGCGTGCACAGATACATACACACAACAGTGTGCGCCCAAGCAGGCCAGGCTACAGCAGTTCTGCCAGGACAGAGTGGCCAGGACCTGCTGGGTGGCACTGGCCCAACAGCAGCAGCAGATGGCCCAGCAGGGCTGCCCAGTGGGGAGGCCTCAGCCTGCTGGCC
Source organism: Ctenomys sociabilis (assembly GCA_004027165.1). Classification (NCBI taxonomy): domain Eukaryota; kingdom Metazoa; phylum Chordata; class Mammalia; order Rodentia; family Ctenomyidae; genus Ctenomys; species Ctenomys sociabilis. The sequence goes on from PVKA01043697.1 coordinate 7,758, forward strand.
TTGCAGCCTGGCTGTGTCTGGCCACGTCTCTCCTCAGAAAGCTCCCATTTCCTGTGCCAAGTTCCCTGAGCCCTCACCACCTGGGACCTGCTGACCCTGCTGGCCACTCTCTCAACAGATAACCACCAGCACCAGAGCCTGCTTGGGTCTTCACTGTCCCCGGGGAGGGGGGTATGTGCCCCACAGAACTGTGAAGCCTTCCCCAGTTGCCTGTCCACCTCCTGGCAGTGTGACGGGGTCCCCAAGAGCTGTGTGGTTGAGGGAAGCACTGTGGCACTTATTCAAATGAGGCCGCCCAGCCCTGCCCTCTGACAGTGCAGAGTCCTTGGCGTGGGGACACGCGAGAGCATGATGTTTACTGCAGTGGGAGACACACAGAGGGCAGGGCCTCTGCTGTGGCAGCTTCTGCTGGGCAGGCCAGCGCACAGGATCGCGGCTCCTTGCTGCCGCATCCTCCTGAGTGCATGAACCCTGTCAAGCTCTGCACCTGCCTGCCAGCTCCATGCCAGACTTGGGACACGGGCAGCTCTTCCTAACGGCCGCACTGCCATTCTGTAAGTTTGTGCTCCCCTGAGGAAAGGAGGCTAACAAAGCTGCTGCCACTGGCTTCCAGGCTGTGGGAGTCCCAAGCAAAGCCTCTCCCCTGCACCCTGTGTCCAGGGGGGTCAGGCCCTGGACTGGGCATGCCTTAGCCCCTCCTGGGAATGCTGGGCAGGAGTGGTCAGAGAACACGGAGTGACTGTGTCCTTGCCCTGGACCCCATGATGGGAGAGTGGAAGAAACCTGGGGTCATCTGAACCCACCACTCAAACTGGCTTAGTTCTGAGCCTTCCAACCTAGGGTGCTGGGTATGGAGGAAGAGGCAGAGGGGGGCTCCATGGATCCATAGAGCCCCCAAGACCCTGGCCAGCTGGTGGGTATGCTAGGTGTCCCCTCATCCCCCACAGCAGGTGCTCAGGCTGAGGGTTTCAGGGCCTTGGAGACCTGAGAGTTTTCAGTTGCCTGCCTCAGCCTCATGGTGCTACAAGAGACAGATTTCATCCCCCACAGCCCAGCAATTGTGTGGGTGCTTTTCCACCAGGCCTGGCCCCCAAATCCTTCCAGAAGCAACAAGAGTGCCCCCAGATAGCGTAGCATCTGGAGTTCACAAGGAGGCCTGGGCCCAAGCTGTAACTCCGAGCTGTTCACCCCATAGACATCCTTGAGGAGAACCTAGAGAAAAGCTGCTGGACACAGGAAGACGCCGATGCAGGGCTCTCCCCTGGCCCTGGCCTCCTCCCAGGCCCGTCCTCAGCCTCAGTGGGTTTGAGGGCGGGCTCAACACCCCACCCTGGCTGTTCCCTTGCTGTGCCCTCCTGAACGGGGGCACAGGCTCCCTGGGCCACTGCACTGTAGACCTCCTCAGTCCGACGGGCCAGGATGCAAGCAGGAAAAAATGTGAGCATTGTCCTGGAAACCCATGGCCCTGTGGACACAGATACCTTTGGTGGCCTGGGACATACCCCTCTTCTTTCAGAGTGATGAGTGGACACACAGCTCCAAATGCCCTCACCTGTCGCTGTCCTACCTCACAACTTTCTCTAACCTGGTGCAGGGCTAACCACCTCTAACCAGAGGTGGGAGCTGACAGTTCCACCCCTAGGGTCTGGAAATGTCTGGTGGTGGTGATGCTGACAAGCCAGTCCACTGTCCCCAGGAGAGTTCTGAGTGATGAATTTATTTTCTGACAGTGGTAATCAGAGGTCTCCGGGGCCTAGGTGTAGCTAGTGGTTCGTGTAGAGGGCCAAGTAGGGTGAGGTTTTGCTGGCAAGCCTTGGCTCTGTGTGACTTGTGTGCCGAGTGGACTGTCGCCTCCTCCACCTCCCTCTTCCTGTGTGTGCCCCTGGAGGGACACCAGGGCTCACTCCAATCCAGGCTGACTTCATCTTAACTTTGTTCTTTTAAGACCCTTATTCCCAAGTAGGGCTCCTTCACAGGTTCCAAGATTAGGACTTAGGATCTTTCTGGGGCACCATTTGGGGAACACATGTGCTTCTCTCAGTCCATCCAGGACCAACAGGTGAGGCCAGGCCTCAGCCTAGCCCAAGTGGGATGCACAGAACCTGCTGCCTGTCACCGAAGCCCTGGTGGGAAGCTGGGGCCCATGCAGGTGGCCTGGAAGATGCTGAGCGCAGAGGACACTGGCATCAGTGACGGCCGTGCTGGCCAGGCGAGCGCTACCTGGGCCCCAACGCACTGCGGAGGCCAGGAGGCCGTGGTTACTGCACAGGGAGGAGAGAGCGGGAAGCAGGTACTGAGGCTGGGGAAGTCTGCACCCCACGGAACGCCGTGGGCCGCCGTGGAGTAGATGAGTGGCTGGTGCATGTGTGGGAGGCCCTTTCCCTGCACAACCAAATACCACTGAGCCCCAGGGCCTTTGTTTGAAGAGGGATCTTTGTCCTCTGGGGGAAGAGCCTCATGACACTCACTTGTGTCCATGACAAGCCTTTGTCAGCCGCCATTCAGCAGAGCAACCCATGGTCTGGAGGACGTCTGGGTACAGGGTCCAAGAGGACAGTGTGACACCAGGGACCCAAAATGCCACTGCCCATGTGCAGAGTGGCTGGTGGAGACCAAGAGACACGTAAACCTCTGGCCCACATCTGTCCTCTTGATAAACAGGGCTGTGATGTACACTGGGGCCACACGATGACCCCCACATCTGTGTGCCATCGGAGAGAACAAGACAACATCCCTTGGCCCACCAGCCCACAGAGGGGATCCAGAGACTGTGGCTCGTCCCAGAGCCTGCCAGCAGCTCTTGGCTGAGGCGGCCATGGAACACGCCTCAAGAGCTCCCTCCACTTTGGGCACAGGGAGGGTGAGGGCCATGACCCAGGCTTGCCCGCAGCGTGCCTGGACACTACAACAGAGGTCGCTAAGCCCACAGGAATGCTGCCCAGGTGCGGGGGTGAAGAATCCAAGTGTCCTCATGCTGCCGGGCCACCTGCAGCCACAGGGACAGCCCAGCTTGTCCCCAGCAGCCCTCTGCTGCCTTTTTGGGTGGCTGTTGTTGCTATGACAGCTACCACCTTGAAAAGCCAGTCATGGACAAACTAAATGTGGCTCCTGAGCAGATGTAAGCAGTGCGGGTGGCAGGACAGAGCTGGTGCCCAACAGGCCGCATCTGGCAGGCACACAGCTGAGGGGACTGGTACCTGCTGGCAGTGCTGCCTTGAGCTCCAGGGCCATTTGCTCCATTCTAGGGCAGTCCCCAGGCAGCTGGGGGTGGAGGATAGGCGCCATGCAGGACAGGGTCTCTGCCCAGGTCATGAAGAGGTCCCCAGCTGTCCCTCTTGTCCCTCCATGCTCCCTGGCTCCTCGCTCTGGGCTGAGCCACCGGCTGTCCAACAGCACTCCTAGGATGCACTGCCAGCCCGAATCCCAGGACACAACCTCACTTGGAAATAAGGTCTCGGCAAGTGTGACCGGTTAAGATGAGGCCAGATGGAGGCAGGCATTCCCTAGATTCAGGGGCAGGTGCTGGTGTAGCAGCAAAAGGGAGCCGAGACAGCGCCAGCTGGCTGCAGGAGCCCAGGGCACAGCCAGGGACGCTGGGGAGGAGGAGGCGGACAAGTAGTAGCTCTGCTCACATCCGGACAGCACTGCAGCCTCCGGACCTCGGATCATAGCTTCCTGTTGTCCTCGGGTCTCTGCTTGCGGGACTTTGTTATTGCCGCCCCAGGAAACCGGCACCTGCACCCACAAGAGCCTTCCTGCACCGTCGTCTGGCTCTGCTTTGGGGGATCCAGCAAGGCGCCCCTCTCTGCGGGTTGGCTTGTCCTGCCCTTGCCAAGGAGAGAAGCTGGGTGCTGTCCCCTGCACCTTGGGTCTGGCTCCACTGCTTTAGAAGTCCCTGTTTCCAGCACACATTCACCTGCGCAGAGAGGAAGCCTCCAACCCTGAAAGAGCTGCCCCTGCCCGCACAGAATTCCTGGGCCCACAGACTTCTGCCCAGGGCCTGTTAGCTCTTCTCGGTGCAGCCCTCAAACCACCTGGTCATCACCACAGAAGGGAAGTTGCCTGTGCGCTGCCTCAGCCCCCTGCTCTCCTCCTGGCCCTACAAACACGTGGGCAGAAACTGCAGCCTGCAGGCTGAGGAAGCGGCTGCTGCCCGGGCGGGCCCTGCTGCGTGGGAGCCTGAGGCAGTCGCAAAGGCCGGCTTTAAATAGTTTCCCGTGGGTATGTGGCAGAAAGAGGGCAGCCTAGAGTGGCAAGGAGGCAGGCAGGGTTGCCCTGGGCTGAGGCTGTGTTTGGCACCCGAGCCGCACCCTTCTGTGGGTCTTTGCACCGAGGGGAGCTAATGGCTCCATGGACTGGAGCTCTCACCCCCACCTGAAGGCCCAGAGCTGGGACTGAGCCTGCTGCCTTCCTAGGAGCCCAGTTAGTCTGTGCTTCTGGGGCATGGGTCCCCCCCATCCGTGGACAACTCTTGGGGGCTGTAGGGGAGGCAGCCACCCTATAGAGCAGAGGGGCTGTGGGTGGGGGCTGCCCAAGACATCCTGTGCTGGCCCAGGCAGCTGGGCAGGGCCCACACGCCCCACTGTCAGGAGGCTCCACCTGACCCAGATCCACTCTGCAGCCTCCAGCCCACTTGTTCCCTGCAGCTCCTGGCCGCACTGTAGGCCGGGCCATCCCACCATAGCCTTGTCCTTCCAAAGGACCTGCAGGCCACCTGGTGTGGGGAGAGAGCTGGAGGAGTCATGCACACCAGGCTGAGGTCTGACCAGTGATGCTGACGCCCTCTCTGCTGTCCTCTGGGAAGAGGTGGCCCTGCAGCCTGGGAGACACCCACGCCCAGCAGGAGCCTCCACAGCAGCACCACAGGCTAGTGAGCAGGGCCCAGTGGCACCCTCAAAGGCTGGGTGCTGGGCCGGGCTGGCCATCCACGGCCACCTCTCAAGGAGGTGCTGGCCAGCTAAATCCTGCAGCAGCCCCAAATGAGCAGCTGTCCTGCTAATTGCACCCTTCGTTTGTCCAGTGTAGAATGACCCAGTGTCCTGGAAAAGCTGAACCCGTTGAGCTGCTGTCACATGCTCCAGTGACTGCAGAGTCCTCGGGCTGCAATGTTGTTGCCCAAGTGCTCAGCAGTGGTGGCAGTATAGAGGGAGCTGGGGTGATTATGGGGCCTGTAGTGGCCCCCAAGTTCCAAGAAGGCACAGTGGGGCTAGGCCTGGGGGCCAACCAGTGGTGACACCTTGCATTCCACCCTCACCTGTGGCCCAGCTTCCTGGTCATAGCACCTTGTGCTCAGGCCCCACAGCCTGCCCGAGCCCCAGGGTCTCAGGAAGGTGTCTCAAAGGCCCAGGACTATGGGGTCACCCAGATCCTGGTTCCAGCGCAGCCCAGGGACAGGGACAAGAAGCGCACCAGTGCCTGACGTGGGATCCAGGCTCTGGCTCCTCTCCTCCCTTCAGCCCACTCCGGCCAGCACAACTGCATCTTAGGATGGATCCCACTGCTGCCCTGCAGAGGCGAGCGCCCACCCCAGACAGCCCCACACTCAATCCGACCAGCCTGATGCCCTGGCCAGAGCCACCTGCAGTGACAAGAGACAGAACAGTCACCAGGTCAAGGCTTTATTTCATGCTGGGACCAAAGAGGCGGAGAATGGTGCCACCTCCGCCGCCCCCTGCTCTCTGATTCCACAGAGCAAAGGCCTAGAAATCTGAACAGTCCGAGTCTAAAAATTCACAACTCCCTGGGGCAGCTGTGCCTGCTCCACTGGTTAGCAACTCTGCCTCTGGCACAAAGTTGCTGGGTCTGCGGGGCATGGGCTGCTCTTGCAAGTGGGGCCGGGGCAAATCTCAGGCTAAGCTTCCTCTCACATCTGGTTATCCACCTTGAAGCAGGCACCGGGTGCGTCCTTTCCCCGGCCATCTCCAGGCCACCACCTGCCCTCACAAGGCGTAGGCTGCCCAGTAGATGATGTTGACCGCCGCAAAAGCCGCAGGGAACACAGCCCGGGCGTAGATGTCGATGGTGTCTGCGTCAATGGGCTTAAACCGGCCTCGGATGCCCCCACGGCCCCCTGGTGCCTCCTCCTTCCTCATCTCTCCCGTCTCCACTTCCACTGACCTGTAGGAGCCCATGAGGTTCCCAGGGACGCGACACTGGCGGCGGGAGACGGCCAGCTCCTGGGTGACACCAGCAGCGGAGAGGGAGAAGAGGACAATGGCATTCCTCACGTCCATCTACATGGGGTGGGGGACAGGCTGAGGGCCAACCAAAGGTCCAGAGCCCTGGCTGGCAGGGGCCCAGCTCTGCCCCACTATGCCCTCAGCCATGACCGTGTGGCCTGCAGCAGGCTGAGCTGGGCATCCCGGGCCATGCCGCCTCCCACACCACCCTCCTGTGCCTGCCCACCTCTCACCTCTGCTCGAGGCTTTGTGACCTTGACCTTAGCCTTGCGCTTCTTCCTGTAGTCAGCATTGAAGTGGGCAAAGGCATATTCCACCAAAGCCGCAAACACAAAGACGTAACAGATCCAGAAGTACACGTCCAGGGCCTTGATGGCCGAGGCCCGTGGGAGGGAGGAGCGGGCACTGACCATCAGCGTCGTCATGGTCAGCACTGTGGTGATACCTGGGGGACAGGTGTGAGGGTGAGCCCTCTGGGAGCCCCACTGTTTCCTCTCTCCACCCAGCTCAGGGGTGCCTGGGTCCAGGATCAGTGTCTGCAGTCCCCACCCCAGTGGGCTTGGGATGGGAGTTCCTGCTCACTGTGCAGCCCTTCCACCAGCCCCCAGGAAGAGGAGGTCAGCCCCTGCCATACCTAGAGACACTCGGGCAGGCACTGCTGCCTGACTGATCCAGAAGGAGACCCAGGACATGGCAACCAGGAGGACAGAGGGCATGTAGGACTGGATGATGTAGACGCCCCGGTTCCTCCTCAGGTGGAAGTGTAGGCTGAGCCGAGGGAACCGGCCAGCTGTGGGGACAGCCACTCTCAGCCCGTGGGGAGAAGGGGCTGGGCAGCACTGGCCCCTGGTAAGGTTCAGACGGGAAACCTTGGATCCCAACCCTCACTGCCCAACTGCCACACAGCAGAAGGGCCGAGGTGAAGACCCAGAAGAACCATCCCTGAGCAAGCTACAGCCCGGGGGACACAGTGGCCAAGGTGGCCTGGCCCAGAGCCTGCAGGACCCTAAAATACATCTTCCATTCCCGCCAAGCCCATACTGCTGGGAAGAGCAAGGACTGAGGAAACAGAGGGTGAAACTGGCCATATCACCCAGGGCGTAGCGTCTGGCTCAGGGCTGCCTTCTGCCTTGGCCCTCGAGTGGGCAGTGGTACTGCGAGGGGATCCATGCCATTATGGCCAGGAGGGGCTGTTACCTGACTTGAAGTTCATCAGCTCCGTGGTGAAGCGGTAGCTGGTGATGGTGAACTGAGCCAGCTGCAGCCGGTCCAGCCCATGGATCTGCTCCTGGTTCTCAGACCAATAGTAGACGATGTCCTCAGAAGAGTAGCCATCTGCAGGGAGCCCACAGGGGGAGGAGTTGCTGTGGGGACCTGGCCCAGTGGGCTCTGCAGCTCTAGCACACGGAGGGGGCACCTGGCGGGGACACAGCAGGTCCCCAACACCTCCCACAGCTTGGGGCGGGGGACAGGGGCAGAGGGCGGCCAGAGTGGGGCACCCATACTCAGGGGGCCTGCATCCCCCCTTCCCAGCCTGCTGTGCCCAGGCCATGCGGGCCCAAGGGCTCCAGGCCGGGCCCTGCCGGCAGGACCACTCACAGCTCTCCAGGTCCAGCATGCACTCCTGCTCGTCCATGGGGTACTTAGCCAGGTCCATGTCACAGGCCACTGTAGAGGTGATGCTGCAGGAGTGAGCGCGAGTGTGAGGCTCCAGCCGCTGCCCAGGGGACACAGAGACCCCAGGACCCCCAGGGGAACCCTCCCCAGCGGAGCCCACCTGCATCTGGCTGCCTCAGGCTGAGCTTTGAGCTGCCCATGTCTGGGTGCAAACTGGTTGGTCCTTGCCTAGTGTGTGAGGTCTGGGCTATGACACCCAGCAGCGCAGTAACCGAGAGTTTCCTTTGGGCTATGAGGACTGGATTTGGATGCTTCGTCCTTAAAAATGCCTGACGCTTTGCCCAAGTTGGTGCTAGGAGAGCAGGGACCTCCTGGGTTCCCCACACCTGGCCCAGGGCATAGCTGGCAGCACGGAGCGCTCAGGCCTGCCGTGTTGTCTGACTTTCAGGGAGGCCAGCCATTAAATTGATATATTTACAGACATGTGTCTGAAAAGTGGATGTTCAAACAAACACACAGTGTGTTCACGGCACCAATGTCACCAAAGCCAAGAGTAGACACAACAACCATGTGGAACACAGAAGGAGACAGGAGTATTTGTCCTTTATTTGTGGTGCTGGGGACATCTGGGGCCTATGCGCTATGCTATATGTTTTTATGTTTTATTTTAAGATAGGGGCTCACTGAGTTGTCCAGTCTGGGCTCAAACTCTCAGTCCTCCTGCCTCAGCTCCCACACGCTGGAGTATTATGCAGCCACGAAATTGAAGGAGGCACAGTATGACACCACAGATGGGCCTTGAAAACATAGTGCCCAGTGAAAGAACCCAGGCACAAAGGGCCACGTGGGCCCAACCCTCTATAGATGCTCAGAACAGGCAACTGCAGGGGACAGAGCACATCTGCAGTTGCCAAGGGACTGTTGGATGGAGAGACAAGTGTGACTGTGCCGGCACAGGGCAATGAAATGCTCAGGAATAAAGGTGACAATCACACAGCACAGTGAACATATCAAATTAAACTGCATGAACTTGATTTACAAACAAAAAAGTTGGACAGAAGGGTGCACACA
>PVKA01043698.1:0-16609 GCA_004027165.1 Ctenomys sociabilis
TAATGAGCGGCATCAAATGACAGGCCGCGGCGCGCCATGTCCCACAGGCGACCATGAAAGGAACGGCCCTGGGAGGGACAGCGTTCCGGAAATGACACATGCCCAGGGAAGGGAGGAGGCGGCCCCCAATGGGATGGGCTTCCACATCTTCCCTCCCTCAAAGGCGGCTCCCAGGGCGGGGCCGTGGGTTCCACCTCCAACCCCCTGCTGAGAGCGGCCATCCCCTCATCACCACCCATTTCCTGTAAGTCGTGGCGCAATGCCCCATAAGAGTTGTTACGTTCTTTCCCTCTGTTCCCCTTATCCTGTTCGTATTTAGCCTTTAGGTCGGTACACTCACCCTCATCGTCCGATTCGGGCGAGTCAGATTCAGAGGAAAATCGCGACCCATCTCTAGAGCTCTCAGATCTGGCCTCCTCAAGGGCGCGCCGTGCTTCCCCTAACTCGGGCTGAGTCTCAGGGGGACCCTCTGTTTTTAAACACGCCCTCACCATCTCCCAGATGGGGCGGACCATTGGGTCGATATCTCCCTCCTCTTCTGCAAATTGAATATCTTTTCCCAACTTTTCCCATGAGGGTAGGGTTAGCGACCCGGTACGCCAGAACCAGGGAGCCATTATATCTAGGTGTTCAAGGAAGAAGGTCACAGTCCTCTTATCCAACCGCAGCCCACGGGACTTCAGCAACATACGAAGGGAAAGGGCAAGCGGGGAGCTGTGAGTGTTGCCCATAGCGAAAACGAAAGGAAAAAGGGGAAGAAGCCCAATCGGCGCAGTAGCCTGCCGGGCACGCCTTTATTTTTTAGGCAGAAAACTCTCCTTCCTCAAGGAGACACAGGTTCCCCAAGGGTGTCACGCCCACCCGGGGCCAGGTTAAGCCGCCGCTTACCTGAAGGTACATACCACCTCTCCACTCGATTAGGGTCAGGCCGGTTCCCCGTACGGGCCACCAAGTATGTCCGGCGCCGCTTCCGTCCCGCGGAAGAAGACAGACACTCAGCAATGGGTTCAGCAAGCCTTTATCGAGTGGGATGCAAGCCTCTACATGCGTCCACCACCCGCCGCTCCTACCGTGCAAGCATGGCGGATCTCGTGATACAGCAAGCTATATAGATTTCACAAACCAATCATCATTATACACGTGGCCAATTACTATTGGTAGATCTTACAGCAATGGCGGGCTTATTCTAAATAAGGGAGAGGTTGGTACAGCAGCAAGAACCAGGAAACCGGATATGGGCGCCATCTTTGCAGACACGATGGGCGGGGGAGCGAGGAGCGGGCGCCATCTTGGCTCGGCTCCCAACAGATGCCCATATATTTCTGTCTCTGAATCATGAAACAGCCCGTCAGCCATGAGTAAATGGTGGCACTGAACAGATTCCTGATCCATCTGCCTCCAGTTTGAAAAAGTGCACATTCTGGGTGCATGCATAACAATGTGTGTGTTGTTATCCAGGACCCAGGGGTTTACAGAGAAGTCACCACTGTGATTAGCGCTATTTGTCTACATTACAGCCAGTGATGACCAACTAAATTGTCATCTGCTCATTTGTGATTCCACAGCACATACATCTTTCTGCCCTAATATATCATCCCTGTAACTGATGCAGGTTCCTGTTTTTTAGTCCAGTGCCAACACCCTGTATTGATTAACATGTATGCAGTATTCTCTAAAAATCAATTTAACATATAGAATTTCTAAACAAGGTATGGTTTGCACTTCATTTACTAGAAGCATGATTTGCAGCGTTAAGGTTTTTGTTTGTTCCCATTTTGCTTTCCTAATGTATGAGTTCGTAGCTATTATTTTCCATCTAAGAACTGCTTTCATCATAGATCATTAATTCTTAAAATTTGTGCTTGGATATTCATTGAATTGCAGATGTTGAATATCTTGTTGAATTTCATCTGTGACCCCCTGGTTGCCGAGGAGGGTGTTGTTTATTTTCCATTATATTTATGTGGGTTTTCTGGTTACTTTTGTCCTTTATTTCCAGCTTCATTGTACATTGGTGAGCTAATATCAATGGATTAATTTCTGTTTTCTTACATATACTTAAGAATGACATATGGACTTGTATATGTTCTATTTTAGAAAACATCCCTTGTGCAGCTGAAAAGAATGTGTATTCAGCTATGGTGGCTTGGAACACTGTATGTGTCCCATAAATCCATTTGTTATGAGTTCTGGTTCAGTTCAGCTACTTGTTTGCTAATTATTTGTTTGGTTGAACTATCTTTTTGGGATAAGGGATTGTTAAGGTCTTCTGTAAAGACTGTGCTGTTGGATATGGGATTTTTCATTTTCATTAAGATTTGTCATATATACTTGTGTGCTCCTGTGTTTGGTGCATAGATATTCATGAATGTTATCTCTTCCTCTTTTCCACTACCCAGTATGTAGTGGCTTTCTTTATTTCATTTGATCATTCTTGATTTGAAGTTCCTACTGTCTGGGAACAGGATTTCTACCCTTGTTTTTTTCTGAGGTGCTGTAGTATGTAGTAATGTTTTCCATGCTTTGAGTTTTTGCTTATGAATTTTTTATGAGTTAAGTGTATTTCTTGTATACAGCATATTGTTGGATTTTGTTTCTTAATCCACTTTGCCAATGTATTTCTTTTAGTTGGTGAACTAAGTCCTTTTACATTGATGTTTATCACTGAAATGTATTGAATTATGATTGATATGTTATTTACCACTGCTCTTTATCCCTTTTCCTCCTTTTTAATTGTTTTCCCTATTTGCTGATTCTTCTGTTGTCCTTCATGGAGGTCTTGTCTTTTTGATCCCTCTCTAGAATATCTTTTAGTCATCTGTATATGGCTGGCTTGGTCATTAAATTCTTTTGTTGCTCTCTTTCATGGAAGTATTTCAGTTCTCCATCGAATTTGAAAAAGAGTTTTTCAGGACGTAGTAGTCTGGGCTGGAGTTTTTGATCACAGAGGATTTCAATTACTCTAATCCAGTTTTTCTTGGCTGCATGATTTGTGAAATGTGTGCCATTATTCTGATGTGCTTCCCTATTTCTTTTCTCTAGTGGCTTTCAGTATATTGTTCTTGTTCTGGACTTCTGGGGTCTTTACTATTATATATCTGGTTGTGTTTTTAATTGGGTTGATGTTATTTGGAGTTCTATATCCATCGCTTAACTGAATATCAGTTTGTTTCCCCATATTTGGGAAGTTTTCTTATATTATATCCACCCATATTCCTTTTATACCATTTATATTGACTCTTTCTTTCTTAATGATTCGTATTAATCTAACACTGTTCATCTTTACATCTTCTTGTAGGTACTGAATTATTTTATTCCTATGTCCTAGTTGTTTTTAAGAGATCTTTTATTACCTTTTCAATAGCTGCAACAGTATCTTCAATATCTGAAACTCTTATCTTCACTTTCATTCAAGACTTGTGATTGAGATTTTAATTTCTTCTGTATACATTTCTCTCTGATTCATGTCATCTGTTTCTTTCCTATATTGCTCATTGAAGGCTTCCAACATTTTTCTATACTTCTGTTGATTTTTTTTAGTGTCTCCTTTAGAAGCAGTTATTAACTCTTTCATTATAGTTATGCTTTCACTTTTACTTCAGAGATTATTTCTGATCTGATTTCTTCTATATGTTTCTGCAGTTGATTCTTTACTTCAGATGTTATTAATTCAGAGACTCCTTTTCTTATTTCAGATGTTATTTCTGATCTGATTTCTTCTGTACTTTTCTGAAGTTGTTTCTTTACTTCAGAATATATTATCTCAGACACTTCATCCCTGTGGTTCCCAGTTTCTTGTGTGTTAGTGTCTCCTACATTTGTTCTTGGTAGACTCTGTGTCTGAGCCTGCAGTTTGCTCCTACTCTTTGCCATTTTGCATTACGATCTTTGGTGCAGAGCTTTGGTGCAATTATATCCTTAGCACATGCTAAAATTCTTACCCAAGGGAGTATATGGTTAAGTCAATTTTAATTTTTTATTTACAGAACTATAATTAGGAACACTAACAATGGGTATGGATATTTAGCAGTTGACAAGCTTTTGTAATGGGTTTGTATTGTAGACAGTAAGAGCAAAGTTTATGTCTGTGCAGATAAGCAGGTTTTAAATTGGGAATTTGTATTTAAGATATTTCCCCAAAGTTCTGTGTAATCGCCTCCCCTTGATGTACTTGGGGACTTCCAGCCAGACCTATTCACCCTGTTACCTGTTGACCCTTTTCAGATAAAGTGTAAAAAAGAGGACATTCTCATAGATCTGCGTCCAGCAAAGCATCTCAGCTTACCGAGTCTGGATCTACCAACTTCCATCTTGTCCATATATGCCTGGATTTTGTCTGGCTGATGTCCTCACATTCTTCCTGCTGCAGCTCAAAGAGATGAACACACTTGGCCACTGGGAAGACGTTCAGCTCCTAGATTAGCTGGTTGGGTCTGGCTTCTAGCTAATCTGCTGAGAGTTCTGCTCTAGGGTTCCACAGGAGGTTAAGCACAGGGCTTTGTGTCTGAGTGAGGAAGAGTCTTAGGTGCGGCAAGTAGGCAGCAGTTTCCACACTAATGCTGGGCCTGGAGTCTGGCTGGGGAGGTGTCTTTGGTGTGGCAAGCAGGTGAATGGTCCCACACACATGCTGGGCATGAGTTCTAACTGGAAACAGCAGTTGTCTGGATTGAACTGGGAACCTTGAGCTTGCTAGACAAGCACTTATTCTACTAAGATATCTCCCCAACCTTGATCAATTTTTCAGATTTTTATGTGATCCTGAATGTTTTGCCCAGAATTTCAGGGCAATGAATGATTATGGAAATAATGCCATTAATCATGATAGAGAAAAAATATACCTGGTGTGCAAGTGAGTAAGTAGTTGGAAATTCCTCACAGGTGCTATTGAATTCCGTGAACGTGAAAGAGATTTTTGTCGCCCTGGTTATGAAAGTGCAATTTTACTTTGTTGCTCTTAATAATGAAAACAATGTCCTGAGTTGGTAGAACATATTTTAGTGTATTTTAAAGAACCAAAACATTCAACAACATGGGTACTTGAAGCAGATGAGTCAATTTGGGGTGTAATAACTTGAAGGATATTAGAGAGGAGCAAGTTGATGCCCAGGGACCATGATGGTATTCAGTTCATGTTTAGGTAATGTGGATAGTACAGCTTATGGATTCACCTCAAATAGACATTGAGAATATAAACTGAAGATGGAACATGAATTTTGTCAAAAATATTTTAAATGAGGAAGCTATTCTTTTCAGTTATATCAATAAAACAAGTATTCAATCACTGAGAGAATGGTTAATGTACAGATTGCTGGCTGTAGTGGTGATGAACACAATGTTTCTACTCTTTAGACTTTGTATAGCATGATTTAAGACATAAACAGATAAAATCAGTCACACTTAGAAGTGCATTATTGATAACAATAAAGGTTAGGGTTGATAAAAATTTGATTATGGAACATCTGTCATTTAAAAGTATGTATTAATTTCTAATATAGAAAAAGAAAGTTGCCTAAGTCATTCACCATGTAAACTTTATCCATTCTGGTCTTGCTGTTCTGTGTGTATACCACAGATTCCTTTTCCTTCCACTCTTTGGATCACAGTTCGGTAGACTGATGTGTCGGTGTCTGAGAATAGTGTGTAAGAACATGGGCATGAGTATGTGTTTATGATGGCATGTAAGATTGCCATTAGTTCTGGGTACAGTTGTGAAATTACTGCATCATGCAGTGGCTATGTTTCTGATGCTTTGAGGAATATGTATTTTCTTCTCTCTACTGAATATGCTAATTGACATTCTCACATAATGGATCTCAGCATTTCCTTTCCTCAGTTTATCTCTAGAAGTTTTTGAATTTTGTCCCAGTGATAATGGGACATTATAATCTTTGATATGAATGAAAGAAATTATATGAATCAGAGTTGATGCTGTTGTTTAGATATTTTTCAAGTGCCTTTGGTTCATTCACGTGTTTTTGAAAAGATTCGCATTTTATTAGTATTCATTTTAATGGTAAAATATGAAATAGTTTCAAAACAGGTTATTAGGACAGTTACGTAGTTAATACATTACATATTATTGCCTTTGATGTAGTTATCAGAGGACAAGATGCAGACATGATACCTTGTCTAAACTATATTAGTACAAATCTTATATATTCCTGTAATTGTATTTTTCTTTGAGTGATTAAAATCCTTAAATAATGTCTATATAAAATTTTAGCACATGGAAGTGTTTTATATGCTAGTTCTTGTTTTCTTTTATCTGCAGGTGCTTTTAGTTTAAAGGAATACTACTTTGACAATTTTTGTATATTTTGTTAGTTCAGAGGCTTAATTATAATTTTTCCATGTTTATAAGAAGTTTTCCATACTTTTATTGTTGATATTGTTTCACATGTTCAATGCACACTTTTTTAAAAAATGGTTATAGGACCAGTCATATAGGTCAGTGGATTAAAGCACCTGGAAACAGACACGGGGCCCAAGGGTTTTATACCCTCGCGAGCTGTGAGGGCCCCGACTCGGGGCCCCACTGAGATGGCAGTTCAAACTGGATACACTGGCTTATGCCTATAATCCCATATCTTGGGAGGCTGTAAACAGGGGGATCTCTAGGAGTCAGATTCCGTAGTGAGACCCTGAACACCCCGTATATTCTTCGCTGAAATATTAAAAAAAAAGAAAAAAATGACTTTGTTTTTGACATTTTATTTCTTTTTAATTTTTTAAAAAAGTTAAAGATAGGGAACCAGCCAAATAGCTCAGGAGATTAAAGCATTTCCAAGCAGGTGCAGGGGCTGGGGATTCAACTGAGAGTGGTGAGCACCTAAAATCCCAGCTCTTGGAGACTGTAAACAAGTAGATCACTACATTTCATTTTCAGTAGTGAGACTCTGAACACTCTGTAAACCCTTCCCTAAAATGCAAAAGAAAGAGAAAAAAGAAAGAAAAGAAAATTTTTTAAAGAAAATAAAGTTTTAATAGATAACATGTAAAAAATGATACACAATTTCAAAAGAAAACAAAACAAAAAATGGGTATTCAACAGTTGTTGTTATGTTACACATTATTGTCTTCAATGAGGCTGCTCACATTATCAGGTATATACATGCAAATCTGATTGAAACAAAAATGTTAACTATTAACTGCTGCCTTCAGAAAACTAATAGAAGCTAGAAGTACATTCATTTTAGCTATCCTGTGTGATTTTTCCCCTTGTTTAAAAAAGTTCTTTTATCATTTCCTTCACTTCAATTGCTTATTCCTTTTGAGCATTCTATTTCCCTTTTTATATATCTATTATATTTTTAAGACATTATTTACTTGTTTAGGTTATTATGCTATGAAGACAATTTGACTTTTATACGTCTCTGATTTATTTCAATTATGAATATGACCTCTATTTCCATCGACTTACCCTTGAAGATTTTGAGTTAACCTTTCTTTATAGCTGAGCAATACTCCATATTTATCTTTTCCTTCATTGATGGAAATTCATGTTTTTACCTCTGAATTTTGTTCTAATGAGAACTCTTCATTTTCTTCCATTAATTTTGCTTTTTCAAAATGATTCTTATTTTTCTTCTTTATAAGTACGTGTCTTTTATTTTTATTTTTATTTATTTATTTTTTTTTTTTTTTGTCTTTTTGAGACAGGGTCTCACTATGCAGTTCAGGCTGGCCTTAAGCTCACTTTGTAGCTCAGGCTGGTCTCGAACTCACAACAATCCTCCTGCCTCAGCCTCCCGAGTGCTGGGATTACAGGCATGCGCCACCACGCCCGGCTAGTACGTGTCTTTTATATATTTGAAATATTTATCTCTTATTGTTGTTATAGATATTTTGGTGTATACCACAGTCCCTTCACTTCACTGTGGGTGGCTTCTGGAATGCTCTAGAGCTTCAATATCATGAATAATTTAAAATATTCACAATACCACCACCAGAAATTCTAGCTATAAGATGTCAGTTCATGATCTCAGACACATACACCTGGATTAAATGGGTCTGTCACTCTGAAGAAAAACATTAGGCAACTACTTTGAAGGGAAGACAGAGCCTTAGCTGCATTGGAAGGCAGGGAAGTCATATATCATCTTCCAATTCCAGGATAGTTGCAGTTTAAGAGGAACAAACAAGACCTAATCAAAGCTTTGAGTTTCCATGTATATGGACTAGAAGCGCTAAAACCATGAGTCCAAGTATATAATTTCACTTTGAGTTGCCTTAGTGATTTGCTATAATTATGGAAAGTAGATACAATACTGGAAGATCCTAATGTTAAATGAAACAAAGATAAATACAGAAGGACACATGCTTCAGGAGGTCACTCCTATGTGGAAAATGAAGGAGTTATTTTCATAGAAATAGAGAGAAACACTAACTGGAAAAATTGTGGGGCTGATGAAGAGGTTGGGGAGTTGATCACCAGTAACAGTTTGAGCTGATAGAAGGAATAGGTGTTGGTGTTCTCTCACACAGAAGGGTAGTACAGGTTACCCTGTTGTGCCATGCAATCCAAGATTGATGGGGTAAAGGACTAGTGATGTTCTCATTACAGAGATGATAAATACTTGAAAGGATGGATAACATAATTGTGCTGAGTCCATTAATATACAGATCATAAGTGTACTAAAAATCGCAAAGCACTCTTGAAGACTAACAATCATTGCAGACTATTTTACAATGAAAGATAGTTTCTCAGGGAAGGAGCATTGACCTACATAAACAAATTTCTGTAAATTTTTAGAAAAAATACCAAAAGAAATAAGAAGTACTATATATTGATAGGTTACTACATTGAGATTATAATGGAGATTAAAAGTTCTAATGATATTAGTTACTTAGCATGAGCTACAGCATGAAGATAAATGGAACTATAAAAGCACTCACTATTTAACATTGGATGTGATGCACTAATTGATAATTACACATTGCACACATGTATGAGTGGAAAATTTTTAGAAAAAGTGAAAGAATCACACATAAATGGGAGAAATAGCTTATTTGAAAATGCAACTGGAAAAACAGAATATCTGTTTCCTGAAGAATGAAACGACCCATATCTCTTATAATGTACTAAACTAAGGTCAAAATGAAATAATGAAATATTGAAAAGAAATATTGTATCTCTTGGAATTTAGAATGCATAAATCACTTGAAATTAAATGGGGAAGGAACATTTACTAAACAGAACTAAAACTGTACAATAAACTATCTAGAATCAACAAACATGATGTCAAATCAAAATGTCACATGATGCAGAAATTGATAGGCAAAGAAAAGAGAAAATTTAGAACAGGGATTTTTATTTTGTATCTGTTCTTCAGACAAAGCAGTAATATTCAGAATATATGATGAATGTGATCTGTTAAATCTCCTACAATAAAAGGTTCACTCTAGAAATCGACATATAACTTGTAAAGGGAGTTTTCAGAAGAAAAAATACAAATGGGAATAAATATATGCAAAAATGGTGAACATTGCTAGCCTTTAGAAAAATACAAAGCAAATCATAAGATTTCTTCTTACTCAATACTCAATATTGTAACTATCAAAAATTTTGGAATTACTGTGATCAAAAAGGTGCAGGATTGCACTGTCGTTGAGAATATAAACTAGTACAACCATTGTGAAACCAGTTTGAAAATTCCTCAAAGAGGTAAGATTCTAAACCCTTTATGACCCTGCTGTCATCATTCCAGTTGTATTTGTTAAAGAAATAAACATATCATAGTACTGAGATATATGTATGCCAATACTGATAGCACCACAATTCCTAATAGTTAAATCATGGATGCACCCTGCATATTCATTCAAAGTGATTAGTTACATTGTCTGTACTTCATGGAATGCAAGCCATGAACAAAGAAGGACAGATCACATTTGCACAAAGACCGGTAAACCTTGAAAATATAATGTACAGTAAAATAAATAAGTCAAATGTGCACAGATATCATACAGAAATTCTAATCTGAGGAAAGCAACACAAAAAAGGACACAATAAAGGAAGACTAGAAAATAAGGGAATAGAGATCTCCCAACGAGGAAGAAACCAAGAGAATATAAGTGAGAAGAGAGGGACAAAAGCAAAAATATGTAGAATGCAGATGTTCCAAGTCTTTGACCTGAGCAGATATAAAATAATGTGAATGCAAGGGAAGAGCAAGGGAATTTAATAAGAATCAAGCTGGATTTAATAAAAACACCTACTCCACAGGGTGACTATAAACTGCCTGTCGTACAGACATATACTAATAAAACAAAATAGAATTAACAAAGTAAATGAATTTTCTAGAATACCAAAACTAGAGAGGATGTCTGCCAAAGTTGGGGACAGGAAGTAAAAACCAAAGATTCTAACAGCAAAGCTGTCTTTAGAAACTTCACCTGGTCATAGGCCCCAGGAGAGTCTTATGTGTCCTTTGTGTTCCCTATTGTCCTGTGTGCCTTTGCAGGAAGATTTTTGTCTAGGTTCACAGCATTTCCCCTCACTGTGACTCTTACACAGTAGTACATGGCTGTTTCTTCAGTTCCCAGGCTGCGCAGTATCAGCACAACTTGGCTCTTGGCGGTGTCCCTGCTGATGCTAACTCTGGGTTGAATTGGAGAGTTGTACTTCGTGTTTCCATCATACCATATAACACCAATCCACTGCCATGTCTTCCCTGGAGTCTGACGGATCCAGTGACTATCATAATTCACCAAAGAGAATCCAGAGACCACACAAGTAAGGGACAGGGTCTCTGTAGGTTTCACCAGGCTAGGTCCTGACTGCTTCAGCTGCACCTGGGACAGGACACCTGAAGACAAGAAGCATAAACATAAGTCAAACACACATGGCATCCTATGCCCAGGTTCCTCTCCTGAAAAACAGAGACACTCACAGCAGGGAGCTGCCACCAGGTAGAGGAACAGAGCCAATAACTCCATGATCAAGGAAGTCTCCTGCGGCAAGAATCTAGGGCTGCTCAGCCAGGACTGGCTTTTCATGCTGAGCCTGAGGGCTGCTTTGCATAGAGGAGGCCTTGAGGGTATAAGAGTGGGACAGATGGCACAATGCCCCAGTCCTTCCCAGGAACATTAATTCTCTTCTTCCTCTTCTCCTTCTTCTTCTCCTTCTCCTTCTCCTTCTCCTTCTTCTTCTTCTGCTTCTTCTTCTGTTTCTCCTGCTTCTTCTGCTTCTTCTGCTTCTTCTTTTTCTACCATGGATTTAGCTCATGACATTGCACCTGCCAGGGAAGTACTTATTCCACTGAACGATTCTCCTAGCCCATGGAACACTGATTTTCTTAGGATGATCAGTGTCTTGGTGAGCAGGAGCACTCCAGAGAGACACTTTTGCATATCATCTGTAGTACACAATGTTAAATTGAGCAAGTGCAGGATTTATTATTTTGAGCATAATATGTGTGGGAATATTTAACATTAAAGTGTTCACGTTCTGGACAGTTTCTGACTTGCAGGCTATATTTACTAATTCATCTTTTAATGGGAAGGTTTGGGGTGGGGCATAGAATGGTGTATCTGTGGGGTTCTTATTAGTGGTGCAAAATTATGCTTAAGGATATAAAGAAGCTTACCTTCTTCTTTAATTAAGCCTTGTGTTCTTCTCTGTGGCTGCCTTTTCTAGAAAGCTTGCTTCCTCTGTGCATATGGTCTTCATAGACAGTCTCTGGGTTTTGATCCTTACTTCCTCACAGTGTTCTGATTAGGGGATGTCTATGGGAAGCTTCATATCTGCATCTCACTTCACTCTTGCATTTTATTGTCAACATTCTCAAATCACAATAACATAACACACTCACAAAATTTTTATATCAACATTTATTCGGTTGCTAGCCACTTTTTCTCCAAAATACTCATACTCTATGTTCAAATCACAGTATACTTTTGTGAATATCCTTTTTCTACAAATCTAAGTGCCATTAATTGTTCACCATAAATTACAATTTTCTTTTTGTGTGATTTAATTATTTCTATATAATATTCATTTATATTCAAATAGATAAATGAATCTTCTGGTTTTTTAACTTCATTTCATTCTTATTGTAAAAGAGAGCTTATATTTTCACAATCATAACATTAAATGGCGTCAATGCACATCATCCATGTAAGTTCATAAATTTATGTCTTTCTGGGAGAATCAGAAATCTAGCTATATTCTTTAAAAATTTCCTCATGAAACACCTCAATAAATGAATCTTTTGTTTTCATAATATGTTGAGTAATATGATGGTATCCTAGGAAATTCTATTAAATGAATGACAGCAGAGAAATTCAACATGTAGTCAATGATGAGTGAAACAACACTAAAGGCATCTCAGGCATTTTCTCTAGAGATGTTTAGAATTGCAAATACCTGTAATGCCCAGTTTTGAAGATTGAGGTAGAAGGATCAAAGGGTTGAACAAACTTTGGGCAATGTTCAACCTACAGTGAACCTGCATCAAACCTAATAACTTTTCTCTTGCTGAGAATTGTACCCAGGGCCACCAACCTAAAGATTGGAATTATTGTTCTCAGGGGCAAACTGCTCAGGTCCCTCTCCTGTCCCTCTCACATAGAAACTTTCTTTTCCCTAATAAAGAGTCTTCTTCTAACCTCAAAAAAATAATAATAATAATAAAGAAAAAAGAAAAAGAAAAAAAAAATATTTGTTTTAAGAGGACTTGGTGTATAACCGTCTGGCTCCAAGGCATGCAGTACATGGGAAGGGTCTTTGATATGACAAAGACTCATACCAGGAGCAGTAGGAAGCAGAAAATGAACATAGCAGCAATGGAGCAAGACATATCCTTCCAGGTACTGCACCAAGTTACTCACAGCTCTCACTTCTTAAAACTAGGCCTAAAACTGAATTTCATTCAAATGGTGCTTTCTGGTGTGCTTTGTTGGAGACCATTCATCTAGTTAAAAAACAAATACAGTAAAATCAGAAATGAAACACACCCTTAAACATATGGACTTAAATCTAGAGTATTCAACTGTAAAAATACATAGTGCGCATTCTTTTGGCAGAACAGTGCATTCTCTCTAAAGTAGGTCACATGTGACTCCAAAATGTTTGCTTGAGTTGACATAAATGAATCAAAACAGTCCAGTTTATTTTCATTAGACAAGACTGGCCCTATTTGTGTGGCCACTTGCTATGTAAACAGCTCTCTTGTGGAAACCTCAGCTTAGAATAGCTGAGTATACTAAACCTCTGCTTACTATATGAAATTGTTCTGGCACATGTTTTGTAACATTCATAATAAGGATTATATGAGAATAGCCCTGCACCCGCTGGATACCTCCAGACCAGCCCAGGCCAGACTTATGTGTGAGACTTTCTGCTCCTCACCCAGCGAACCTCTCCAGATGTAGTTCAGGCCTGATGTGTGTGTGAGAAGTTGCATTCCTCCATGCCCACTTGATAACCTCCAGCCCAAACCCAGGACCAGAGTGTGTGTGGCACCATTCGCACATTGGTGGGAACCTCCATCAGACAGGTCTGATGTGTAACTCTGTTGCTGAAGTCCCTCCAGAAAGGCTAGGGAGCAGAACCACCCAGCTAATCTAGGAGCTGAACATCTTTCCAGAGGCCAAAGGTGGGTGCACTTTCAGTGGATGTGACAGGAAGAAGCTCAGCATAGCAGCCAGACCAGAGCCAGGCACATTCGGGCAAATTCAAATTTGGTAGATCTGGACCCACTAAGCTGAGAAACTTTGCTAGACCCAGATCTATAAGAGTGTCCTCTCTGTTTATCTCTTGTTCTACAGAGGGGGCAACAGGTAACCAGACGAAATAGTCTGCCTGGAAGACCCTAGGTACATCAAGAGGCCACTAGATATTGGTTAGAGAAAATTCAAGAGGAAGAGGTAACAGCTATAAATACATATGCACCAAACATGAGAGTACCTAGTTATAGAAGATGAACCTTAATGGACATGAAAAGGTTTATATCTAATACCACAATCTTAACAGGAAATCTTAAGATCCTGTTATCCCAAACAAATACATCAAGCAGACAAAAAATTAACAAAGTACTAGCAAAAATGAACTAGAACTTGAAATAAATGGATTTAGTGAACATATTACAGAGTGTTCCATACAACCATAGCTGAATACACATATTTTTCCTGCTGCACATATGGGACATTCTATAAAATATAAAACATACTAGTCCATAGGTCATGTTGAAGTATATGAAGTAAACAGAAATTATCACATGCATATTATCCGGTCATGTGCAATGAAACTGGAAATAAACGATGAAAGAAAACAAAAAAAAACAAAAACCCAGCAATATACGGAAATTAAAGAACATCTTCTGCAGCAACCAATGGTGTACAGATGAAAATACACAAGAATTTAAACAATATCTACAATTCAATGAATATTTAAGCACGATTTATCAGCATTTATGGGGTGCAATGAAAAGTCTTTAGAGGGAAATTTGTAGCTGTAAATTCACACTTTTTGAAAACAGAATGGGAAAAAATACCCTCATGCTGCACATCAAACAACTATAAAAGAAAGAGTACACCAAACCCAAAGCTGAAAGATAGGAGGAAATTATAAAAATTATAGCAGAAATTAATGCAGTTGAGATAAAGAAAACAATACAAACAATTAACAAATCAAAAAGCTGGTTCTTTTTGTAAGATTAAATAAAATTGTTAATCTCCTAGCAAAGTTCATCTAAAATAGAAAAGAAGAAACTCAAATACAAGCAATAAAGAATGAAAATGGTGAAATTACCACAGATCTAGTGGAAATTCAGAAAATCATCAACTGCTACTTTGAGAATCTTTACTCTCACACAATGGAAGACACAGAAGAAGTGAACAGAATCTTAGAAAGGTACAAATTACCAAAACTAAATCAAGAAAGTATAAGAACTCTCACAAATGCAAAAACAGCCAATAAAATACATAATACAATTAAAAAAACCTACCAATAAATAAAAGTCCAGGTCCTGATGGATTCAAAAATTAATTCTACAATAAATTTACAGAAGACATAATCTCAATACTCCTCAAACTTTTCAATGAAATGAAAAAGGAAACATTCCTTCCAAAGTCATTCTTGGAGACAAGTATTACATTTATACCAACACCAGAGAAAGACACAACTAAAAAAGAGAATTCCAGGCTAATGTCATTCATGAACACAGATGCAAAAGTCCTCCACAAAATCCTAGCAAATAGAATACAGGAAATCATCAAGAAAATTATATGCCATGACCAGGTAGGATTCATCCTAGGGATGCAAGGGTGGTTCAAAATAAACTAATTTATAAATGGAATATACAATATCAATAGAGCCATAGTAAGGGTTAAATGATTATTTTGTGCACGATCTGTGTTAGACACTTAATTTCATCAGTTTTGATAGTTACAAATATATTAAATAATTAGTTTTGGTTATTTCCTAAATTTTGAAGTAGTTTACTAAGAATAAAAGCAGAGCGGACCTATGAAATATAAAAAACAAAAATGACAAGGATGTGACCTGCATTTGCACATATCGTCTTACAATAGTTACTTGCAGCATGAGCAATTCCAAATATAGTGTGGTTACTAGTGTTTTCAAGATGTCTCACTTCAGAGAGATTACATGACATAATTTTTAGTATTGTACAGATTCCTTAAATAATAAGACAACCACCATTCATCTCTAGTCATAACAGAAAATAAAGTAAATATATTCAAGAAGTATCTGATGCAACTTAGAATGAGCCTCACAAAGGAAACAAGAATAATAAATATTAAAATTTGATGACAATGTAATTAAATAGAGCACTATGGAAAATGTCAAAGGCAAAATGCAAAGAGAGAGAAAAGAAGGAAAGAATGAATAAAGGATATTAAACATCAAGTTTTTGAAATGGTCTTTCCTCCAAATTGCCTTTGAGAAGAGTTAAAAGTTTGTCTTCAGGACATAAAAATTCAGAAAGAGTTGCAAGCTATTGCAAGCAGTTTATAAGGAAAAATATAATATACTATGTAGGTAGAAGTGCACAAATTGTGTTCCATATTTAATTCATTGGAAAACACATGTTAACAGACAATGCATATTAGATAATGACAAAGGGAACTGATTTTTGCTCTGGGTCTCACAATGTCTCCTGTCCAGTGAAGTAGAACTTCATGAAGAGAATGCTGGCTAAGAGAATCCTTCAAGCTGGCTCCTCTGAAATTTGAGCTCTTTGAGATTAGATGAGGTCTAGGAATGGATCTGAAGACTTTTTATTTTATTTTATTTTTTTTTCATTTATTTTTATTTTATTGAAATACAAATGTCAATCAGACAGTTTCAAAACACCATAACCATACAGAGTCGATGAAATGATACATTGCAAACTGTTTTCATAACGTTTGGTATAGTACAAGGTGCATACATGATATTATATTTACAGGTTTTATATAGCTGAATTATATCAAAGATTCAATAATTATTTACCTAGTGGATGACCATAGCACTAAAAGCCGACATAATATCCTGTCCAACCACCATTAGTGCAGATCTTGCCTCTCATAGAATTATGTAGAAGCACAGCGTTATCTATCCCAACTGTACTGTCTATACACACACATCCTGATTTTTTCTTTCTACAAC
>PVKA01043699.1:0-16608 GCA_004027165.1 Ctenomys sociabilis
AAAAAAAAAAAAAAAAAAAAAAAAAAAAAAAAAAAAAAAAAAAAAAAAAAAAAAAAAAAAAAAAAAAAAGAAAGAAATCCTGAGCAAAATAAATTTCTCCTATTTCAAGTTGTGGACATTGGGTAAGTGATTAAGACACAAGCAGAAAAATAAAAAACTTATATCTGACAAGCTGTTGACACTGAACCTGAATAATATAAACACTACTTGATGCCCAGGGAGAATTGCATTGAAGGAGTAGTATAGTATAAGGTAATTGTATATGTGACCAAAATTTTAGAAATGACTCTGTAGCTTAAATCTAAAATGATGGATAAAATTTTCTTGTGGATGAAAGAATTGGAGTGTGGTGGTGATAGAAGAATCATCCACTAATTAATTCAGTAGCAAATGTGTTGGTAGGAGGGAGGATCTACATGGAAGAGGTATCCACTAGGGGAGAGATCTGGAAGGGAGTATTCTAGTCCCTTTCCTCTCTGCTTTCTGGTCTCCATGGGTTGAGGGCATTCCCTCTGCAGCAGATCTTTGACTTGGAGTCATGGAGTGAAAGTCTGAGTCAAAATAAACTTCTCTTCCATTAAATTCCAGTTGTCAGATTTTATGGCCCAGATACCGGAAAATAAATAAGACTCACACAAAAGATGCACCTGTGTATATACTTATGTAATATGCTTCTTTTCTAAGAGAGGTAGTAGAATATTATTGAAAAACTTAAATTTACCCACGGATATATCAAAAGCCATTGAGTAAATATATTTTTCTAATAGTACATGTAAAAAGGGTCCACCTTCTGATTCAGGGAGAGATTTTTCTTTTTAGCATACACAATAACAGCAGGTTGCTATCAAGCCTGATATCATTTGGTAACAGATTGTTACAATAGGCCAGTCAAAGTTTGCCTATCCTTGATTTTCCAGGAGTTAGTAGAATGGAATCTTTTGATTAATTAAATGTTCTGTATATTATCTAAGCAGAACATTTACCAACACTTAAAAACTAGAGTACAGCTCAAACCATTCAACACAAATTAAGAACTCAAAGTGTGTAGTAAAATTGTTTAGTTCACATTAGTTTCTCTTTCTTTGTTGATTTATAACATCCTTTAGAATCTTGTAGGTAGGCCCTAAGGTCATCTATAAAAATATTAGTTCTTACTATGTTATATGTTCAGAAGTACTGATACGGGAAGTATGTAGACAAAGTATAGCTAAATAAAATATTTTTTTGCAAAGTGATATTCTAAACTGGATTGAGGAAAAGAATTATGATGCTAGGAAAACCTTGGAGAATATCCTGCCACCAGTTAAGTTTATATAGTATGTGGAAGAAGAGCAGCAAATATGTATTCTAACCTTATCTTCAGTATTCAGAGTCCAGAGGTCTAGAGGTGTTCATCTAATTAAGATGTCAATGTCTAATTAGGACATCATGTTCATTCTCTAATTTTGTTGCACTGCTTTCATTTCTGATACTCCACAAGAAATTGCAATATCTAAAAAAAAGAAATTGCAATATCTGAAAAAATTAATATTTTTTATGGGTAATACCACTTGGAAAAGGATGTCTCCTAAAGAATACCCCAGCTGTTGAAGGAGCAACGTCTGCTTCAGAGCCCAAGGTAATATAGACACAAGTATGTAGCCCAAGATAAACTCACCAACATCATCTGACCAAGAGTTGTTTTTTTTTTTTTTTTTGGTTTTTTTTTTTTTTTTTTTTTTTTTTTTTTTTTTTTTTTTTTTTTTTTTTTTTTTTTTTTTTTTTTTTTTTTTTTTTTTTTTTTTTTTTTTTTTTTTTTTTTTTTTTTTTTTTTTTTTTTTTTTTTTTTTTTTTTTTTTTTTTTTGTGCAGAAATGCATAGCCTATGGTTCATGGGACAAATTCATCCTCTGTATGTTCTCACAAATAAAATGTTATTGAAAAACAGCCACATTTTTGAGATATTAACTATAGCTCTATTTACAACAGCAAAATTGAGTATTTGTGCTAAAAAAAAATGTATTCCCTGGCAAGCACAAAGACCTGAATTCAAACCGTGGTTCTGCCAAAAATAAATAATAAAAGATAAAAAAATAATGAATGTAGAATTTGCAAAGTTGAAAACATTTACTCTTTCATTTCTTACCAAAGGGCTTGTCAAAGCTCAGTGTATAGTACTAATTGGCTAGGAGGATATAAGTAAAGACAACTTTAATGTATAAAAATAAATGTTCCTGACATGCGTTGTGTTTCTCTCTACCCTCCTATGATTTCTTATTGTCTTCATTAAAGATCCCACAAAGAAGATATCCTATGCAAAGAAGCATGAGCTCTTTCAGGAAGCTTGTGATGTTGATAAGCAGCATAAATGATAAAATAAAATAAAAGCTTCATAATATAGAGAATTTGGGTGGTAAACTGTCTTGAAAGGAGAAAAATGTGGTATCTGTACTATGAGGACAGTTAGGACTTCCAAAGACAAAAATTTGCTATGTTTGTTTTGGTTTGATGTTTTTGAGATTTCTAAGCTTCTTATCATAAAGAATTTACTAGATATTTCATAATTGGTACTTAAGAAATACAAAGCTATGCTTGTTTCTCTGTATCCTACATTAAATCTTATGAATCTATTTTTTCATCCTTCCATGTATTCTTTCATGTCTTTGAAGATGTCAAATTACTATCTATAATAATCTTTTCCCAAACAACAACAGCAACAAAATGTTTCCAACTGAATACTCATACTCAACCAATTGATGATTGAACACACACGCCTGGCCTATTTAACCTTCTCTCTCATTCTGCTTTTTTGCCATCTTTGTTACTTCATTTTATATTATTTCTGCCTTCAGGAAAATGTTTTATCTCTAGCTAAAGAATTTCATTATCAACAAGCAGGTATAAAAGGTAGCTTTTGGTAACTTATGCTACATAGTAGACTGGACAGAGGAAAACTTTACAACTTCAGACTGCAAAAACCATAGTCTACTATGATTCAATTATAGTAATCTATGTAAAGTGTTTATCAATAATACCCTTCACAGAATGTATAGCAATGTTCTGGATTTCAGTAACCACACCAAAGGTAAAATAATAATATAATAATAATACTGGGTGCAAAGTTGTTTAACAAATAATTTTACATGTTCAGTTATTGCTCTTTCTTAATGTATTTAGTACAGGGTCTCATTACACAGTTCTGACTTGTAATGATCCTCTTGTTCTCAGTCTCCCTAGCACTGGAATTACAGATGTTTGCCACCATGCCAGGGGGCTGGCTTAGTACATCTGGGGACAGGACCATCATGGTATGTGAGGCTGGGGATCAACCCTGGTTGCTGTGCTTGCCTAAGCAGGCACTTAGTCTGCTGAACTATCTGACAGGCACAGTTATTGTTCAATCATTTCAAAAATACATGTTTATTACCTATAATTTTCTGCAGTATCAGAGAAAGGTAACAGAGAACCTTCTGTTAGATGTAATGCCTCCATAGTTGTGTGCTAGGGTTACTACTCCTTTTCTGATAAGACTTCCTCATTTATTCTTCTGAAACTCCAAAATGAGTCTCATGTCCACAATTAAGAGGAAAATAAAAAAGCTGCCACAAAAGGACCTCCTTATTTTCCTGGAGCTTCTGAGAAACTCTTAGATCTGGTAATCAATTCACAAGTGAGAAATCTATGTGCTTCTTTGTAGGCAATGGAATCCACAGTTTTTCTGGGTAATTTGTTAAATTTCTATGCTTGCCTTAACTTGTCCTTGCAAAACTTGGACCTGCTACTGTGATCCATGGCTCCTTTCTGAAATGTACTGGGTTCTAATCTGTTTTCTGGTATTGCCTCTGTATTTCTAGTTTATTCCAGCTGTCTTGTCTACCACAAGCTTTTATCATGAATCATCTATCTTTACCAGCCTCTGGTATTTTTATTATCCCACAGATAGTTTGCTTTATTGAAGATTGGTTTATCCTTACAGTGTAAAGAAGCATATCATAGTCAAATCAATTCTTGTATTTTACATGCGTACAACTAAGTTGGATAACTTAACATTCTGATGCCAACACAGTGCATGCAGTTTGTGCCTGGTGACTAACTTCTGTCAGACTCTTAGATAATGCTAATGATGCTGGTGCAGAGGATTATTAGTACTTAGAACATAAAATATGCACAAATGCAGCTGTGTATCAGTGGGGCCAAGTAAGTAAAAACATGAAAGAAATAGAGAAATAGAGAAAGAAAGAAGAAAGAAAGAAAAAAAGAAAAAGAAAGAAAGGAAGGAAGGAAGGAAGGAAGGAAGGAAGGAAGGAAGAAAGAAAGAAAGAAAGAAAGAAAGAAAGAAAGAAAGAAAGAAAGAAAGAAAAAAAGAAAGAAAAGAGAAAGAAAGAAAAGGTTTTTAATCTCTTACTGTGGTAAATGTGGTGACCTTTTTATGTATGATTTGAATTGAGCCTCACAAGATTATTAGGAAGCTCTGACTTACCCATATTAATGGTGATGACACAAAGTGAATACAGAATAGAGATATCACATTAATTTTTAAAGGCAACAGAAGTCTGATACATCTTTCAGTTTCTTAGTTATTAGTTTATCTTACTATAATAAGGGAAATGGAGAATTGCTTCATGAGGGAAAATAAGTCACTTTTGACAAAGTGATGGCCATATAACTGCAGGTGCTCAGAAGAGGTCAATTGGTGAACAAAGAATTGGTTGGGTAAGAGAAGAGTAAAAGTTTTTCTCCATAAATAAGGTTCTATAATGTTGTATTTTGTACTAATGGCATCTAGGATCATGAAAACTAATTGCCTTGCTAGACTGAGAAAAGACAAAGGAAATAAAATGGAATTCAAATGACCAACTTTTTCTATGGCTAATATAGACTTCAAAACTAGATTCTGTTTCAATGGTCTTTCTACTAGTACACCTTACCCAATTTCAATACAACTGATCTTAAGTAGAGATCATAGATTATTTTTTGATTCTGATACATAAATCAGAAACAAAAGAACAGCTGGGCCTGCATGAAAGAGCTATAAGCATAGACCGGCTTACCTTATAGTGACTACAAACACATATAGTCTACTTCTTGAGTTTAAGAAATACAAGAGAGAGGAAATAAATTTTAAAAAGGAAAAGAAAGAGAGAGAGCCTGAAAAATCCTTAAGTTTGCCTTGTCTTTCAACACATTCATTCTGCCTTTTATTTAAAACATGACCCTTGAGAATGAGTGTGTAGGATTTAAGAGACAAACTGGAATTATTCCCTCAAATTCTCTTTGTATACCTCTTACTCGAACAGAAAAACACTAATTTGCATTCATAAATAATCCTAGGCAAGTATAATAGGAGATATGAAAAAATATTCTCTTTTCATGAACATGAACTTCCTTATTGCAGAACAAAGAGTTGAAACATATAGTTCTACTAAAACAGCCAAGATGTGAATTTTGTCTTTTAAAATTACAGACTGATCAAATCAATTAAACTGTAGGTGTGTCAGATTATCTATGTACAAAATAATGACAACAACAAAGGACTTGAAAAAATGAAACAACAAAAACAGATTTTGAAACTCTCTGAATTCACCAAAGTGGATGTGACAATGACATATCCAAATTAAAAACTCTTGTGAAACATAACAAATATTAGCAACAAGATGCATCCATAATACCAAAATGAAAGGTGCTGTGTAATATTAGAATGATGTCAGAAATGTAGAGAATGAAGCAGAAATGCAAAAAGGCCATCTGACTGATGTGAGAAAAGGGAAGATCCAACATACCCAAATAATTTTAAGTGGAAATAGAATAGGATAAATTGAGAGTAGGAATGAAACTGAATGGGAATATAAGGAGAAAACAATTGGATGCAGAAGAGGTTAAGTAAAAACCTTACAAACTGAATTATTATTGCAGTGTATATATGAACACACAAGACACTATGTTTAATATGCATATGTTGTGTAGGGAGCTATTTAGTTATCTTCATCAACTCTAAATTTGGAATTGGTACAGAAAACATTAAATAAGTGGTGATAAACATTTTAACAGGAAGACTATTATTAGAAAATAATATATTTTATCAAAAGAACATAAGTTATAATGGAAAAAATATTAGTTCTGAAGCAAGCTTATGTTATGAGAAAGTAAGCTTTCAAACATAAGAATTCACAGGCCAATTTAAAACAGTTTTTATTGGTCCAATATGGAAAATTTTGAAGTTATAAAAGGATTACAATAAGGAAGTCATGTAAACTATTAATATAAGTAGCTCCCATCACTTACTTCCACACAGAAATATAATAGTAGAAGTTGTCAGAACCAACTTTGCTAGAATCCTGGAATATAGTAAAATATTTATGACAGACCAAGGCAACTAATTTTAAAAATCAACTTATTCAAAACCCAAAAAATACTTTCACATTTTTACTAGATTTTATTCATATCCTCATTAACATGACAACAGTTGTGAAGACAGAAGCCTGTGTTACCAATACAAGATACATGTCCTTGCATTGAAAAAAAGCAGAACAGACTTTATTCATAAATTATTAAGTATGTCTCTTTTTACCTGTCCGGAAGATAACTGAAAGAGGGACATAAAACATTCATTCCTGTGTTATCTAATTTAGTACTGTGGATAGAAAATAGGCAATATTTCACAATAATTCAGCAGGCTGAAATCATTTTCCAGTGTCTAGAATAAAAGATTTTGAATTAACACACAAGAGTTTAATTAAGCCTTCTGAGTCAAACTAAGGTGATGCTTCTTGGGAACATAGTTACATTCAAAAGAATGCACATATGCAGTGAAGTTAAGAAAGCCACATACAGGCCTCAAACAATCCTTAAAATATGCTACACTTTTAGAAAAGTCTGACCGTTAATGTCTATTCAATTTCGGCAAGTACGGACAGAGTGCAACTGAACGAAGGAAATCTGCAAGGACTGAGAGAAATGTAGATTCGTTTTTAGTTTCTGTTTTCTCCTTTGGAATGTTTCGTTTCTGGAATTCAAGGAAATATTTGGAAAATATTAAATGAACACTTAAAAAGGATATTAATATAGACAACAATAATTATAAAAATATCAAACATAGTTTAGTAAAATCAGTAATATAAAGAATTAGTAAAGCTTTCCAGACAACAACAAAAGTAACAAAAATAAAGTAAAACTTGGATAAGGAAGAGAATATTATGTCCAAATTTACTACATAATAGACCAATTTTGATGCAAAAGCTCAAAAGGAAGTATCGATATATGCTTGAACAATCCAAAGAAAAAATGATAGAAACCATATTTAAGTAATCCAGACATTAAACTTAGCTGAAAAAATATTTTAAGGGAACCATATTAAGCATATTCAGAGAACTAGAAGAAAACATAGACTAAACTGATTAAAAATAGATATTAAACACTCCAAGGTATACATAAGGAAATAAAAATTATAAAAATAAATCAAATATTCTGGCACTGAGAACTGCAATATCTGAAATGAAAGATAAGAAGTCTCAACAGTGATTTCAGTGCATAAGACAAAGATGTAATGAATAGGATGACTGGACAAATAAAATAATTTAACTGAATTCAGAAATGAAAATATAAAAGATTGGACAAACATGGACAAAGTAAAAATAAATAATGAAGTAACAAATTATATATATTGGAATAGGGGAAAACTGGAAGGTTTCTTGCTCAGATATGGCAAAAAATAGGGATCCCTTTTTACTACAATTTTTCATATATTGCTGGAAACCCTAACCAGAGCAACCAGGCAAAAAGAAGAGAAAAGAGCTACTGAAATTGGAAAACAGTAACTGAAGCCATCACTGTTTATAAATAACATGAGCATATGCACAGAGAACCCCAGACTCCACCAAATATAAGATTAGGGCTAAAGCATAGGTCAATAATGGAACATCTGTCAAGCATATGCAAGACCCTGAATTAAATGCACATAAACACAAACACATGCAGACATACACACATGTGTGCAGGACACACCAGACACAACTGTTAGAATTAGTAAATGAATTCAGAAAAGTTGTTTGACACAAAACTAACATATTAAATTAGTGTTATTACTATATGCCTATAATAAATTATCTGAAATATAAGTCAGGTATATAATGGCATTCATAATAGCTAGAATAAATAACACACTTGGAAATAAGTATAACCAAAAGATAAAAATATATCAAAACAAAAATGACAAAAACCTTAAAGAATTTGAAAGGGAGATAAAAATATGAAAAAAATATACTGTGGGCATTGATTCAAAAAAAATAATATAGCAAAAATATCCATATGACCTAAAGCAATCTGCAGTTTTAATGTCATCCCTATTAAAATATCCATGATAATACCTATAGAAATATGACAAAATGTAAAATTTTAAGGAACACTAAGAATTTAATATTCCAAAACATCATGAGCACTAATAACAAAATACGAGGCATTACACAACCTGCCTTTTAATCATACTATGATGTGGCAGTGTTCAAAGAAGCATGGTTTTAACTTAAACCTAGACACATAGACCAACAGAAAAGGAAAGAGTACATAGGAATTATCAGTTTCATCTACCAATCAACAAATGTCTAACAGATTTATAAGAAGATGTCCTGGAAAATCCTAGTCTTTTCAATGAATAACCTAAGAATATTTGCAGAAGAATTAAATGAGGCCCTGCTTTCTCATCATTTACAAAGATAAACTTGAAATGGATTAAATACTTAAATAGAAAACATGAAACTGTTTAGTTGCAGAGAAAAACAGAGAGTGAATAGTTCATTGCACTAGAATAAACAAAAACAAGTTGTGTAATACCTCAAAAATTGGAAGAAAGAAAAACAAAAAAAAAAAAAAATGGAATTACATCAAGCAAAAAAAAAAAAATTCCCTACAGAACACAATGAACAGAGTGAAGTAACAATACACAGCATAGAAAAAAATTGCAAGCTATACCCTGGCAATGACTTGAAACACAGAGTATGTAAGGAACACAACACAATTACAAATGAATAATAACAGTGGTTACTCCAATCTACACTCCCACGATAGTGGAGAAGGATTCCATTTTCTCTCCAGCCCCTGCAGAATTTGTTATTGGTCGATTTCTAGATGATAGTAATTCTTTCCAGGGTGAGATAGCATCTCAGTGTTGTTTCAATTTCCATTTCCAGAATGAGCAGTTTGGTGGAACACTTCCATATATTTATTTGCCATTTGTGTCTCTCCATCTGAGAAACATAGTTACCTCAGATGCCCACTTTTTGTTTAAGTCTTTGAATTTGAGTGAACTGAATTGTTTTGTTCAATTCTTTATTGTTCTGATGGAAGTTCTTATCTAAGAAACAACTGGCTGAATTTTTTCCCAATATATGAGTTGTCTTTTTACTCTGCTGATGATTTCTTTTGTTGTGCAAAAGCTTTTTGTAAAGTTCAATTATATTTGCTGATTCTTTGTAGTATTGCTCCTGCAGTCCAGATTTTGTTCATGAAGTCTGGCTACACCTATGTGTTTGAGATTTTTACCTATTTTTCCCTTTATTAAAAAACTGGATCAGAGGTACCATTGGACCCAGATATTCCCCTTCTATGTACAACAACAATCACGTTGGCCTGATGAGTTAAAATTATCATACTACTATATGTGCACTTATTTCAGAGGAACATACTTGTAATAGCTAAATTTTGGAAACAACACAAGTGTCCATCAATGGAGGAATGAATTAAAAAGATGTGCTTTTTTACATATAAAGGAATACTACTCAGCCATAGATATGAATGAATTTGAAACTTTAATAGAGGAATGGATGCAACTTGAGAACCTACTCATAAGTGCAGTAAATAGGACCCTGATATGTAAACATTGTATTGTCTCAATGCTGTGCAAAGTTAAATGAATAAATAAGATTCAAAATATCCAATAGATATTGTGAATTAGGAAGAAATTATTGAAAGAAAAAGAACTGTGATAGCAAAGGGAAAGGTGAGAATAGAAAAGTAAATACATACATAATAGTTAAGATAGTTACACATGTACTTTTCTCAGTTCATTGAAAAGCAACAAAATTAGTTCACTTTGTGTGTTAATATTATTTAGACAATACTTCATGCCTGTACCTTGTATTTGATAATTACTGAGAAGATAACAATAGGCAATGCATTACTATTATTCTCCTATGAGCCTGTTTTCTTTTTTTTTTTTTGGGGGGGGGAGGAATGGTCTACTGGGTATTCAGGGTCTGATTATTAGATTGGACTCATAGTGATATGCCTGTTTACAGCCTTCCAAGTGCTGGAATTACAGGCATGTGCCACCATTCACAGTCTCAATTGCCCTCTCAACACATCTTGTGAGTGGGGCTGGCACAGCAGGCCTGGGGATTGAACTCCCAGCCCCTGCACCTGCTTCAGGAGCTTTAATCTACTGACCTATTTGGCTGGCCCTCAGCCTGTTTTCAAAGAGTGCTCTATATTCATATTTCTCTTTGAAATAATAAATAAAGTAAAAATAAAATAATAACAATACTAAAATTTATAACAAAAGAAAATAGATATTTCTCAAAATAGGAGATATGAGTAGGTAAGTATATGAAAAATTATTCAGTATGTCTACTCATTAGGGAATAGGCAGTAAAAAACACAGTGACTTATCACGTCAGTATAATAAAATGCAATTATCAAGGAGACAATGAGCAATTGCTAGAAAGGATGTTGTGAGAGATTTCTAACTGGTGGTCAACTTATTACACCCACATGAATTGAATTATTATGTCACTGGGTGTAAAGGCCTACCTGATGGTTGTTGCCAGTAGTATAAAAGGCAGAACTGGAGAAGGCCTTGAGAGGATACTATGGATGCTCTTTGAAGAAACTGTTGGACCTGTTGGAAGTGACTGATTCTCCTGAGAGGTTCTGCATGAAGATCTTGTCATGCTACTTTCCTGACGAACTTGGCTCATTGAGAATGGCGGTGGTTCATTTTGGGAGAACTCTAGTGTTCATCTTGAGCATCACTTTCTGGCTCTGGAGAGGAAGATGGTGCATGGCTTAGCCTCAGGAAGAAGTTTGCAACATTGGCTTTCTCAATGGGAGCTCAGAATTCTTCATTGCTTGAGGAGCTCCAAAACTCTTTGCTGCTGAGGCTGGATGTGGTACCTTTGGGGGAGCTCTGTTGCTGACATTCAATATTGCTTCCTGGCTCCAGTTCAGATCTCTAATTCTGCTGGCACAGATCTTTCATCCAAATGGCATAGACTTTCTAACTTGTAGCACTGTGCTTTAGACATTTCCAGGACAGATCCATGAAGTGGGCCTGCATGAAACTTTTCCATTGGCTCTAGATCTGCAGTTGGACTACTGGGAGGAATCGTTATGACCTCTAGGTTTTCAGTTGGATTCATGAGGGATATTAGGACCTAGGCCCTCAGCTGGATTCTTTGGTCATCAGTGTGGACAGATTTCCAGCACTCATTGTATATGATTCTTTGGGTAATTCATTATAAGATGTGTCCTGTAATAAACTGTTTCCCTTGCAAAACCTCAAACCATGACAGATGTGAAGAAAAGAAACACTTTCATATTGCTGTCAGAAATATGAAAGCAGGCATTTTGGAAAAAAAGAAGGTATGTGAAGTACCATATGATTAAGAAATCTCATTGCTGAGGATATATGCAAACCCAATGAGCTCAGTATGCTAAAGACACAAATGTGCTCCCATGATTACTGGAGCAGTATTTACAATAACGAAGAAATGGAATAGCTTAATGGTCAATCAACAAAGGACTGGTTAAAGAAAATATGGTGCATATCAGCAAGGGAACAACAAATTAATAGCTCTGCTATGAGGCATGATCAACATATTTAGTAAACATTTTAAAAACATTGTAGTGAAAGGCACATTGTATTATCATCCCTCTGTATATTCTCATCTTTTTCAATAGACTTATCCCATCATTCTTGCTCCTTTATGAAGCAGTTTTCAAAGTCCTCTTTCAAGAGTGAGCATGCAAGGTATGCTAAAGAATATAGTGGTGATTGTAACCAAACTCCATGTAAAAGAAATACAAGCTCATAAAAATATTGCAGTTTGTCCCTTAACTACTGCATTAGTGTATCTGGCACAGAAGGAATTCTAGCTCTTCCTGAAAATCAAAATGATCTTGAAAGTTAAACATTTTGAATTATTTCAGGATATTGAGGCAGTCAAGACAGCATAACTAAAAACATGCATGAAAGTGTAACTGATCCAAGGACTGCTTCAGAAAGTAGCGAGAATTATGGTTTAATTGTGTCCAAAGCAAAGGGGAGTATTTGATGGAAATAAATGGCAAAGTGTCATACTGTGAAGTTTAAAAGATGTAACTTTTACTGTATTTTTAACATACCTCATAGATGCTAACACAAAGAAATCAAATCCAAAAGAATGAAGTACTGTCACTTGCAACATGGTTAGGCCTGGAGATCATTATTTTACATCAAATAAACACAGAAACACAAATATCACATCACCTCAATTATGTGGAGTATAAAATATAGTTGATACCAGAATACAGGGTAGACTGGTACTACAAGAGACTGGGAAAGGTAAGTAGGAGGGTCAGGTGGGAAGAAGGTGACCTAAGGCTACTAAATTGTAGTGAGATAGGAATAAATATTTCCACTGAGCTATTGCACAGTAAAATGACTATAGATAAAGTTAAGTTATTTTAATAATGGAACTTTCTTCAAAAATTAGTAGAAAAGATGTTGAATTTTTCACCATAGAGAAATAATGAATTTTAATGGAATGTATATGCTTAAACTGCTTTAAACATTTCAGAAATATCAGACAGTACACTCTAACACAATTTTCTTTTCAGTTAATAATATATATATATATATATATATATATATATATATATATATATATATATAATGAAAAGATCACACATAATGTGTATTAGCAAAATGGGAAATGATGCAAAGGGTAATCTTAAAAAAGAGAGAAGGGAAATTTTTTTACCTTATAAAGAAAGAATGTAAATTAACAGCAGCATCATGAGAAAATATAAGGAAGTACTTCTAAAACATTTTAAAAATGGAGCTACTTTGTGTTCAAACAATCCCATTTCTGGATGTGTACCCAAGGGAAGTAAAATCACTATATGAAAGAGAAAAATATAATAATTTTTATAGCTCAATGAAGGAGTAAGAATAATAAAATATTAGGAAGAAAAGTCTCTAGACCTATTTGCAAATGTGTTTAACAGTAAAAAGAAAAATATTAGTTTTCTAGATAAATTAATGAAGTACATCTGTACATAGATGGAATCTACTAATTTGAATATGCAAAACAATCATTACATATTGAAGCAAAAAACAAATCATGTCATTTTTACAGATGTACCACATTAGTTTTTCTTCTCAAAACAGTAATATTAGATTAAATTCCCAAATCCCTTTCCTCTAAATATACTATTTTTCCAAAGACTGTAATTTAGTAAAATATACAAAAAAGCAGTGGAAGTTGAGCCAAGATACTTCATATATGACAAATGAGGCCTGAATAATAATAATAATAAGTTGTGAAATTTCAACTTATACTTTTGCCTTGGAAAAAGAACACTGCAGGAAGATTTTTTTTTTTCTGGGAAACCACACGTAACCCAATTTTAAGGTAGGAATTTTTGTGTTTTGGAAGTCAGAGGACATTCTGCTGGAAAGATTTAGCCTTGTAAAAACTAACATAAAATAAGTACCCCAAGAATTTTAAAGGTAAATGCATCCACATGAAAGGATTTTTGGGTAATTTGTTGCATGACTATGTGGCTGTTTTATTTATATATTGGATATGTTCCCGAACTGGTAGAAGTATTTCTATGTATGTTATTTCCTTGCTTTATTGTGCTCATATTTAACATATTACTTAATATTTCATCATGAAAATTTTAACTTTTGGAAAATTTTAAAGAATTTGACAGCAGATAATCATGTTTCTATCTAGATCATATTATAACTATTTTAATATTCTTCAATTTTTTAGTAACACATACTTTAAATTAAGATCAACCGTTTTGATTCACATACATACAAGCTTTGTAAATTATGGAGAGTTGCATAACTTCAGCAAGATATAGAATAATTTTTATACATTAAATTCATTAATTTTCCAGTCCACAGTCCTGGCAATTGCTAGTCGGTTTTCTAATTTCAGGGTTATTTCATTTAACACCCTAAGAAAAGAGATTATGGAGGATTTCAGAAAATGGAAAGATATTCCATGCTCGTGGATAGGAAGACCCAACATTGTGAAGATGGCCATACTCCCAAAATTGCTGTACAGATTTAATGCAATCCCTATGAAATTGCCAACAACATACCTCCCAGATATAGAGAAATCAATCCTAAAATTTATTTGGAACCACAAACGACCGAGAAT
This sequence comes from Ctenomys sociabilis, assembly GCA_004027165.1. Lineage (NCBI taxonomy): Eukaryota > Metazoa > Chordata > Mammalia > Rodentia > Ctenomyidae > Ctenomys > Ctenomys sociabilis. Next base: position 14,405 of record PVKA01043699.1, read on the forward strand.
AGCAAAGGCAATCTTGGCCAATCAAGACAAGGCAGGAGGCATCACAATTACTGATTTGAAATTATACTACAAAGCCACTGTGATAAAATCAACATGGTATTGGCAACAAAATAGACCTGAGGATCAGTGAAATAGATTAGAAGATGCAGAGGCATCTACGAAAACACTCAGCCATCTTATCTTCGATAAAGGGGCTACAAAAGCTCACTGGAAGAAAGATAGCCTCTTTAACAAATGGTGCTGGAAAACATGGCTTTCTACATGCCGAAAACTAAAACTTGACCCAGCTCTATCACCATGCACTAAGTTAAAGTCAAAATGGATTAAAGATCTAAACGTTAAAACAGAAACACTCAATCTCCTGGAAGAGAAAGTAGGAGGAACTCTTGAAGACATAGGGGTAGGTAAACAGTTCATGAACAAACATATATTCGCACAGGAAGTTCTTGAAAGAATCAACAAATGGGATCAACTCTTCTTAAAGTGCTTCTGCATGTCAAAAGAAATTGTCAACAGAGTGAAAAGACAACCCACAAACTTTGAAAAAATCCTATCTAATAAGCAATCAGACAGAGGTCTGCTGTCTAGAATTTATAAAGAACTAAGATATAACAGGGCCCTCAAATTTAAAGACCCAATTCAGAAATAGGCATCTGAGATGAATACACACTTCTCAGAGGACGAAATTAAAGAAGCGAACAAATATATGAAAAAATGGTCCACATCACTAGCCATTCGTGAAATGGAAATAAAAACAACACTGAGATATCATCTCATTCCAGAAAGAATGGCTATCATAAGGAAATCAACCAACAACAAATGTTGGAGAGGTTGTGGGGAAAAGGGAACACTTATCCACTGCTGGTGGGAATGTAGACTAGTACAACCATTGTGGAGGTCAGTATGGAGACTCCTCAAAAGAATAGGACTAGAAATCCCATTCAAGCCAGCTATCCCCCTACTGCGAATTTTCCCAAACGATTTGGATACATTGTATCATAGAGATATATGTGTACCTATGTTTATAGCAGGACAATGTGTGATAGCAAAATCTTGGAAACAACCAAGATGTCCATCACATGAGGAATGGTTGAAAAAGATGTGGTATTTCTATATAATGGAGCATTACGCAGCTATTAAGAGTGATAAGTTTGAAGCACTTATACTGAAGTGAATGCCACTTGAACATATACTCATAAGTGAAATAAACCAGACACACATTTGTAAATATCATATAGTCTCCCTGGTATAACAAGCAAAAAGCAGAAATACAAAAGGAAATGTACAACAAGTAAAATCAATTTGAGTCAGATAAGGCAAAGTGAATGGCATATGCTGCAGGAGACTAATCAGCTTTTCTTCTGGATGGTTAACAACCTAGGATCACAAGTCAGAGTTGGAGAAATAGAAGAGCCACAAGGCCAGACAACATTTTGGCCCTAGCCTTTCAAGGTCAGCGAAGTCTCAGGACATAGGAGAACCTGTACTGCAATATCATGAGACTCAGGTGAGCTCCAAAATTTCTGAGCAAGGACATTGTGGAGCCACAGAGGAAAGAGATTGAAGTTCTATAGTGTGCCTGGGGAGAGTCACATGAAGAGAAAACTTTCTCTCAGGCTCTCACAGAGAGCAATCTGGTCAAGCATTGGCCGAGACTCATCCACATGCATGACGCAGACAAAGGAACTACAGAATAATGTACAGGAGTACAAGATAAACCCTGAGAAGACTTCAATGACCACATAGCAAATATAAAGTTCATGTGTTGGTATATAAGTTTTGATCTACCTAGGTATTAACCATCCAGCAGAAAAGTATAAAAGTATAAAAATGAAGTATACATCATGAGCCCATAATATTAAGCTGAGCTGTAAATGGATATGGTCGACAATTTTTTTGAATAACTCCCTATGGTTGCAGAATGCCGGACTGTGTTGGATTGTGGTGTCGAGTTCAAGCACCTAAGGTAGTTGAATGTCACTGGAGTGCCCACTTTTGACAGGTATAGACAAAGGAAGGGTTGTAGAAAGAAAAAAATCATGATGTGTGTGTATAGACAGTACAGTTGGGATAGATAACGCTGTGCTTCTACATAATTCTATGAGAGGCAAGATCTGCACTAATGGTGGTTGGACAGGATATTATGTCGGCTTTTAGTGCTATGGTCATCCACTAGGTAAATAATTATTGAATTTTTGATATAA
>PVKA01043701.1:0-16607 GCA_004027165.1 Ctenomys sociabilis
GGAAAAAAAAAAAAATAAAAAAAAAAAATAAAAATAAAATAAAGTTATTTGAACTGGAAAGAGAAAAAAGAAGGCATGGGAAAGGATGGTTACTAAAATCTGCTTTGTTGGAGATGGCTTTACAAGAAAACCACCTAAATATTGAAAGATGCATTAGGCCGATGGGCTTATGTTTTAAGAAGGCCCATGTTACACATCTTGAACTGAAAGACACATTTTGTCGATCCACTCTAGGAACTCCATCTAAATAATACTTGGTGTGAAAAAGAATCCTTCATTGCCACTGTATACAACTTTGGATGTTATTACCATGGGAACAGTGATTGAGGTGAACATGAATGAGTTGGGTCTTGTCACACAAGGAGGCAAGATTATGTGGAGTAAATATGCCCAGGTAGCCAACAATCCTGAAAATGATGGAGGCATCAGTGCAGTCTTACCAGTTTGACAGATGCTTCATACAGTGAAGACCAATCAGGAAAACCATAACTTGAATACTGCTGAACTCATGACTACATTCATCAACAACACTATTTATTAAATTGTAAAAAGACTAAAATGGCCCAGTTTTACAAATTCGTGTTTTCTTAGGAGTCTGCTAAGGGCTTACATGTTAGTGAGACTGAACCATTTGAAAAAGTAAACATCAGTCTTTGTGTTAAAGAGCGGGTACGCAGCAACACAGATCTCTCATTCCTAAAAAGCCAGCAGTATTTAAAGTCAGTGCGAACTTAATTTATGGGTCTAGGGCTAGGAAATCTGCTGAAGTCTATTCTACCTTATCATTTATCATTAGTCCTAAAAAAAAAAAAAAATGCAAAGTTTAAGTTTATTCTCAATGTAGTCTATTTATAGTACTTTAACAATGGCATTAGGAAGGCTGGCCAAGTAGCTCAGTGGATTAAAGTGACTGCAGGCAGGTACAATGGCTGAGGGTTTGATCCCTGGGCTTGCAACACAGTCCTGCCCCCAGCGTGCACTGTGACAACAATTGAGACTGGGCATGGTGGTGTGGGCCTGTAATCCCAGCACTTGGGAGACTGTAAACAGGAGAATCAGTAGGAGCCTGATCTAGTACTGAAACCCTGAACAACCTGTAGACCCTTCCCTAAAAATATTTATTAAAAATTGGCATTAGAAGTTTCATTAGGCAACTCCATCTTAGTTGATCTGATGCCCTGAAAAGAAACTTTATTTGCAGTTAAATAATATAAGAAGATTGTATATTTGGTGTGCATCTCAAGTTTTGTGTCTGAATTAAATGTTCATAGCCTGAAAAAAACACACAAGCTTTCCTCAAATTTACTTTAAAAATCTAATTGGCAATTGTGAACTCTTTTAGAATAAGGCACCATCTATAAAACAGAATGCAAGTTCCAAGGACCTGAGCAGAGGGATTGGCTCTGTAGGCACAGAAGAGCTGAAGAGAGCAGAAACAGAAGCGCCAGCAGGCTTCCTTCCTTCTGAGGTCAGCATAGTGCACACTTGCTTATGGCGCTGGTCCTGGCAAATCGGGCCCTTCTGATCGATTGCTGTGATTCCAGCTTTTGTTTTTGTTTTAAAGAAAATATGTGTTCCACAATTCAGTGTTACTAGTGTCAGCCAGCACCTAGCACCCACCCATTCTGATTTGGTCTGTCCTGCCACGATCCACTCTAGGAACTCCATCTAAACAACTACAATCCCTCAGAAACTTCAGTATAGTGAAAGGAGGAGATAAGTGCTAACAACAGAAACAAACAAAATCCATGACAACAGGAACAGAACATTTCCAAAAGGCAAAGAGGTGCCCAGAAAAAGGATCGGGAAGCACTGCCTAGAGCTTGGAATAAAGATAGCAATGATATTGACTCTGAGATGACAGTAAAATGTATGGCATGTACTACAAACATTTATTAATATTTTGTAACAAAATAATTAAAAATTTTAAAAGGTGGGACCAGTGTCAAAGAATGTCTTAGTGTGAACTTTTAATAAGATAAAAACAGACTTGAAGCACTTTATAGAGTTAGACTCATTGTTTAGGAAAGCAGTTTGGTAAGGTGGCAACAACATTCACATGGGCATAAGTTAGACAGCACATCAAGGAGGTGCAAAACACCAAGGAAGAGATATGCATTGGCCTGCTACTGATTTTTGGAAAGGAAATAAATATGTGTACATATTGATGAAGAGCAGAGAATGCAGCAGGGATGTATGCAAGTTTAGACTCCAATGCCTGGGTTAATGGAAGGAGGTCCGATCCAGAGCATATCTGAAGAAAACAGAAGTTGATAGAACACATTAACTTTATACACAGCTTCACTGTACAGTGAGTACAAGGAAAAATGGATATAAGTAGGGATACTAGAGGTCTTAGAGTTAGAGCCCCGTGAGTAGTAGTTTTCTGTTTCTGTAAGTTTATGAACAATGTTCAGGGCTTAAGGGCCAGGATTTAGTAGAGGAAAATATCTAAAGTATTTCATGATGACAAAAAAAAATTACAGGAAACTGACAGAAATTCCTGACTACCAGAGTTAGACATTGTGAACTTAAGGTAGAACCAATCTCTGAAATCATAAAACTTTGTTTTTAGTAGCTATAACTCTCCTATTGGAACAGACAGAAAAAGTAGACACAAAAAATATATCCCAAAAAGTATCATTTAAATTTATTGTTTCATTTAATTATTTACAACAGCATCGAGTGGGAGACAGTAGTTGACATGAAATGAAAACTGCATCCAAAAATAAAAAGGCCAAGGGATTTAGAAATTAGGGTGCAGAATGTCAGCCACAAGGACAATGGAGTTATTTAGCAATGCAGCAGAATTCAAGAGAGAAAAAAAGTGTCCCCGGTGTTCAAACATCTCATGACTAGGGTAAAAAGGCAAGGAGCATGTGGATGACAGCAATGTGGCCCACAAAGAGAACCAGGTTTCATACATAAATGACGGAAAATAATACTCATATATGGAATTGGTCATTCCAAAGATTTAAGTTAATTAACCTAAAGAATTATAGGCATAATTAATGGTAATACAAGTTTCAGTTAAAACAAGGAAGTTAGAAGGTATATTTTCCAAAATATCCCAATGTAATCCAGTAGTCCATAATAGTTGTGGGTTATCATCAGAACTGGCAATTGTCATAAGCTGATGACTTCAGCCTTTTACAGCTCAGCCTATTAATAAGGCTTTACTTTTTATACCTCGCGGTTATATTTTTCTGCTAGATATTTTACTGAATTCAAGTACCTACAATATTTGAACTGGCATCCAGAATGAAAAATTCCTTTAAAAACTTCTGCAAATACAGCTTTTCTAAAAAATAAAATGGAATACCCATTTCTGACAAAATAAAACAAAAGGGGCTGGGGAGATGGCTCAGAAGAATGAGTGCTTTCCTGGCAAGCTCAAGGTCCTGAGTTCAGTCCTAGGCAAAAAAAAAAAAGGGACGTGATATAAATGAAGGACCATTTTCTAGTGGAAAAAATATATATGTATGTATATACAAAATAGTTAGAATAGATATACAGCGACTCTCTTAGTTCATTGAGAAGAAAGATTTGTACTAGTACTATTTAGTTGTCTGCATCTTGTACTTTGAATAACTACTATGAAGACAATATACAATGTATTAATTATTGTAACCATCCTACTAACCTGTTATGAAACTGTCTCATTGCTATTTCTTTCTCATTAAAATTAATAACTTTTTTTAGAAAAAGCTATATTTTGAATCTTTGAATTTGAAAACCCTAAAATACATTGTGAAACAACAACAGATTCCCCGGGGCTGTAGTGGAGGTTTGAGAAGCAGTAGGAGGCTCTGTCAGAGGAGATGGTCAGAGCACAGCAAGGTGGAGACAGAGATGGAGGGCCAAGGTCAGCACATCTTGACAAGGCTGTTAAAGGTGTTAGAGATAGTGGGAGCCAGGACTCGGATCACCTAGTTGACTGATCCTAGAATTTTCCTAGGGGGTCAGGAGATGGACCCCTCAACCTGGATCCCATGTCATGTTCTGTTTTTCAGCTTGCAGGAAACTTGCAGTCTTCAAAATAAATGTCTCTAGCTAAATCTTGGAAGCAGCCTGTATGTCCATCAACAGATGAATGAATAAATAATGTGTTACTTATACACAATTCAGAGTTACTCAGTTGTGAAAATTTAAAAATTTGAGACATTCGCAAAAAAAATGGATGCACCTTGGCATGGCGACACTACCCGAGGTACATCAGACTCAGGTTAAATACCACAGTATTTCCTTAAGTGAGAAATCTGAAGTACAAATGAAAGAATATATAATATATAGATGACATGAAACAGGGAGGTGGAATATGTGGCCATAGGGAGGAGGGCATTTGGGAATAGGGGTAGACGGGGGGACAAAAGAGGAAGGGTAAGAAAAAGGGATCACTATGCAGTATGGATGTGTGACAATTGCTTGCAATTAATATATTTATTATGCACCTCCAACATATCAGTGGGACCTCTGCAAGAACTTAATTCAGTCCACTATTCTTGGGAAGGTGGTCACATTCATGCTCTTGTGGAAAGGACAGCCACAGTCATATTCATCACCAGATGAAGAATTCGCAAACAAAAACAAATGTCGCCAAACACTTCTGTTGGTGAACCAAATCATTCACAAAAGCAAGTGTTTATGAACTGAGGTGTCTTTGTACTAGTAAAAAGGGAATAAAACAAAGTAAATTTGATATGCCTATCTCCAAAATAGATGCCTTCACCTCCTTGCTATCTGAGCACTATAAGGAAAACTGTGACTAAGAAAGCAGGCATTCTTCAGGAGCAAGCCAAATTGGATTCTAAGACTGAAGAGCAGGATCACAAGATTCAAAACTGGCAGTGGTCATCTCTAAGGGTGGGGTACAGTTGTGTTTCCTGACTATACTAGCCCTGAAACCCTTTGTTTAAGTTACATTCTCTCATTGCTGAGACAAAGTACCAAACATACAAAGCTAAGGAAGAAAATATTTCTTGTGCTCACAGAGTATAGAGGTTCCAGTCCATAACCAGATGGCTCTAAGGCAGGGTGTCACATGGCAAAAGAGCAACAATGTATGGCAATGGAAGAGAGCACAAACAACAAGAAAGAGTGAGGCAAGCTTCTTTCTATCCTCTATACTGCTTGCTATCTATGAGCATTAAGAAGGTGCCAATCCAATGAACAGACTGATCCAGCCATAACCTGCCCTCAGTCCCAGCACCCTTTATCCCAGCATTGCACCATGAATCGATCACACACTCCAGATTCAGCTGGCCTCTGAAGAGCTCTATGACTGTGTAGCTCCTTCTGGGGACATGTAGGCACAGAACATAATCACCCTCCCAATTGTACCCCTGAGCAGTGTCTGGGAGTTTGAGATAGCGTCAGATCCCATACTGCTGTGGGATTAACAGCTTTTGAGTAGAGTGATTAAGACACACATCAACTGCCCTCCCTACGTTGGGTAGCTATCTTACTTTTCTCAGGTTCTGATGCTTATCTGGAAAACAGATGTGCTTTCTTCACTGAGTTTCCATCAGAATTAAAGTAAATAGTTCTAACATACTCATATAGTAGTGAAATAAAGTCTGTGCTCAATAAGTGGTAGCTGCAATCATTTTCTCAGAATAATACTCTGCAAATGAACATACTGAACTCTTCAGAGACTATTTTCATAGTCTAGGTGAAATAAGGTGTTGAAAGAAGGGTGTAATTTTAGAATAGGTGTCTCATGTTCTTCATTTAACTTTCTGGTACTAAGCCAATCCCTTCTCTGCCTGCTACCTGACTCTTAAAAAACTGCAATCTGGTGAGTTTTGGACCCCAGCTCTGGAAATTTTAATGCCAGTGAAGGACCACACATAGTGTATTTTTAAGACATTACAGGAGAACCTGGTATATAGCCAGGGTTGCAGATGACTGTAGACTGCTCTAGAAAGTCACTATAATCTTTCTCAATGCAGTTGTTAGATGAAAATGACAGTCATGGAGTATAGATTGTATCTCAGATATTACTACTAAATAAGGAGAATTTTGGAATACCCTTTGAATTATTTGCCTGGGTTATTAGCCTTTATGTCTAGAGTAGAGTCCAGATGGAGCCTGTTTTATTCATTATTCACAGGTCATTTCACACAATAAAAGCCTATTGTCTGTATGACTGAACCGTCCTATTCTCATCACTACCTCTATTGTATCTTCAGTTTTCTTACTCAAAATTAAAAATAATAACCTTTGTTTCCTTCCTTTCTTCCTTCCTTCCTCCCTTCCTTCCTTCCTTCCTTCCTTCCTTCCTTCCTTCCTTCCTTCCTTCCTTCCTTCCTTCCTTCCTACCTTCTTTTCTTTCTTCTTTTGAGCAGGTACAGGAACTTAGTATTGAGCTACATGCCCAACATTTTTTATTTTTTATTTTGAAGTAGGATCTCTTTAGTACAATTTTGGAGACAGATTTATTTACAACTATAGGCCTTAATCAGAATCATTTCAAGAATATCAGGCCCCAACCTCTGGTAGTCCAAGGCTTTCATATGATGCACAAGCAGGAAGTACACCGGACATACAAAGATGAGACAGAACAGCCCGGCAGTTCTTTTGATGAGCCAGCAGAGTGTGATCGTTGGCTACAAGGGTAGATTAATGGTCAACAGCAAATGGTCTGGCACAGTGTACAATCATACATCCTGTATGCTTGGTTATGCTTTTCTCATGGCAAGGCCATGAAGCAGTTACAAAGCTAGAGTGTGCTGAGACAGCAATTGAGATTGGGAGTGGTGGCACACGCCTATGATCTCAGTTCTTGGGAGGCTGGAAACAAGCAGATCACTATGAGTCCAGTCTAGTAGTGAGATCCTGAACACCCTATAGACCCTCCTTTAAAATACAAAACAAAAATAAACAAATGAATAAAATTTAAAAAATAAAAATTTTTTAAAAAATTAAAAGAACACTTACTGCTGTTTCCTGTCTGCCATGCCATGTTCTGTTACTCCTCTGCCATGCCCTTCTGATGGGCTGCCCTACTTTAGACCAGGGGACTGGAGACTAAAATCTCTACAAACTGTCAACTAAAACCAAACTTTCTTCCCTTAACTTCTGGGTATAAGATATTTTTTTCCCAGCAGTGAGAGAGTAACACAATATTATACCTTTGTTTTATTTATTTTACATATTAAAATCAACACTGGAAACTTTTCCACTGTAGGTTATGCAAAATACAATTCACTCTTTGTAGTGAGTCCTATTCTTCAATGTTTGAACAGGCTAGTTAACATTCTATATATAAAATTTACTACTTATAATTAATTCTGTATATTTAATCTATATTGCACTCTACCTGCCCAGAAAGATTCCAATAGCTAGCTGAATTCACAGTTCTTTCTATTATGAGAGAAGATTCTATGTTCTCGGTTTATAATTTTTTTATATGAAACATCACATCTTCAATCACATAGAACTTGAATTTTAAGAAGATCCCTAACTTATAAAAATCATATTAGACAAATTGTGAGAACCAGATGCCTTTTTCTCTAGTGAAAGCAAAGATAAAAGGATGGACAAAGAGACTGAGAATAAGACAAAGGATACAAAGGAGATCACACAGAATTATGGGATGTGAGAACTGACATTCTGAATATTTAAAAACTACTAAGAGCAAGGAAAATCACTTTTTATCCTTCTAGAATCCTAATGAGAAATCTTTCTCAAGGAAACCATCCTGATCATTATCATGATCTAGGAATACTAGTATAAGGAGAAAGGGGTTGCTACTTGAAATCTTAATACATTTTTAAAAATTAATTTTTTAAAAATTAATTTTTTAAAAATTAATTTTATTGAGAATAAATTGCAATGAAACAGTTTCAAAACAGGTTGGTAGGAGAGTTGCAAAAATTAATACATTGCATATTGTTGTCTCTGTAGTAGTCATTCATAGCACAGGATGCAGACATGATATCCTGTCCAAGCACTATTAGTACAAATATTTATTCTTATTGAATTAAGAGAAAGTAGCTATATATCTATCCTATTTTGTATAAACAGATACAAAATGGTCCTTCATTTATATCTCTTTTTTTTGTTCAGTTTTGTCAGAGATGGATATTCCATTGCCATTCAAAGCTGGTATATGATTTGAGGCCAGGATGCTCTATGAATTTTTCTGTATCAGAAGAGCTATGTTAAGCAGTATCATCCACTCTCCAGCCTTCTGAGAGATCACCTAGAGTGGCAGTCTTGATTACTTCATGCAGATAAGTCTCAAGAACATCTTACAGGGCATGATCAGGGCCTCCCCATGGTTACCACTAGAGTCTTGGGAAACCTGGCAGAATATAATATCCATGTTGCTCAAGTCATTATCATTTTTGAGAGATGTTAGGCAAGCACAGTATCCAATGGCAACAACAACACAGCTGCATAGAGAAATTAATTTGCCTCACAAGTGAGTGCCACAGTTTCTGTTGGGTACACAAAAGTGAATTCCAAAGCATAAAAAGAAGCAAAGAGAGCCAATGAATGTGCTCCATGAAGTGAGTAAGGTTTAGTTCTTAGCTTTCCTGTTTAGAAAAGTGAATGCTTAAACATAGCAAGTTTAGAGATAGGAAGAATTTAATTGTGTGGTATTTTCTTCTAGTTCTGAATTTTTTATAATTCTGGGCGTGATTATAAGTGAATGGATTAATACTGTTGTCATGCATTTTTTTAAAAAAATCTCCATGTGCACAGAATATTTTGTTTTGTTCCCAACTTGTAACAATTCTACCTTAGTCATAAATGTGATCTCTGTGATAGTGTTTCCTTAGTATATTAATATTTACTTTATGATCAAATGTTTTTCAATATGTAGAAAGTAACCTACATACATCTGGGAGAAAAATAGCTATTTCAGTAGTTAGAAGAGGGATCTTTATATATCCATTGCACGAACCTTTGAGATTGCTTTTATTCAGAATTGCTATGTTTTTATTGATACTTTTTTCCTGTTTAATCTATCAACTTCTGGTTAACTGCTAAAATCTCTCACTGTGACAATGGACTTATTATCAATATCTTATTTTACTTGCACCATTTTAGCTTTATTTAATGTGAAGCTACCCTATAAGTTATATACATATTTGGACACAGAGGACAAAGTGTCAAACTGAAACTGTGGGACCTCTACTCTCTTCTATTTCTCTCATAAAGCACATTTTGCTGCTGTTATTGTACCTACATATATTTCTCTTTGTTACTATATGTAGCATGTTCCTCTCTGTTCTTTTACATTAAAATTTATACTATTATTACCTCTTACCTGTGAGATATACACAATTGAATTTCTTGTTTTAGTCAACATGATAACTTGATTCTTTATTAAAATAGTTCAATTGGGCCAGAGAGATAGCTCAGTGGCATAAGCACCTGCCTGGAAAGCACAAGATCCTGAGTTCTATAACTGATACCAACATTTTAAAAGTTCAATTAATTTACATAAATATATAATATTAATATATATTATTCTATTCTATTTGTCTCCTTTCTGCTTTCTTTCCTAATAATGGAATTCTCATTTCATCTTTCCTCCCCTTTCCTCCTCTTTTAGTATATAGGATATGAATTTTGTATCTGACCCTTTCATGGTTATTCATGCAAGATCTAATTGACAAGCTCATGGCCAGCTCAGGGCCATCTTATTAACATTCTTGGACTCTCACACTGTAGCAGCCAGACACATACACTCATCCCTTAGTGAGGGGAGAAGCTTAGTGTGATTGCATCCCAGCAGCTACCCCATGATGGACAAGGCATATTTGCCTATATTTTAGCTTTATCTATATTTTTACCCATGAACAAGATATTTCATTTGTCATCATCTTCATCACCATTGTCATCTATGTGTACAATTTCCTCATCGTTCTTTCATGCACCTCGGATCTTCACAGGGAGAGTGACATTCCTATTGCTTAACTGTGTCCTCCGGGACATTGCCTCAACTTTTTATTTTTCCTATGCTTCAAAAATGCCTTTGTTCTGGAGTTTCTCAACACACACAATGTTGAATTTACTATTATGTACTCTAGACAGTAGAAAATAAAATTCTTCTGTCAGTTGTTTCCAATGGTTCTAGTGAAGCCCTCTAATTGAGAGTCATTGTTTGTTTCCTTCTTGGTGGTCTAACTTTTTAACAGGCTGCCTTTGTGATTTATTGTTTATCATATTATTAATAATATTAATAGACTATAATTTTTAGAGTTTACAGTTCAGAGAAATATTTTACAGAGTTCCCAGAAAACCCTGCCCATCCCTAGCTTTCCCTAGCATATACATTATTGTAATGGATGCTTGTAAACCATAGTTGTTATGAATTGAGTCTCATAGTTGCTATTAGGTTTCAGTCTTCGTGTTGTACATTCTGTAACTTTTAGTAAATATATAATAGCATGTACCTGCCATTAAAGTTTCATCCAAAAGAGTTTTATTTCCCTTAAAATCCTCCATGCTGGACGTGTTCATCTTGCCCTACTCTCAAACCCTTAAGCCTTGGCAGCCACTGATCTTTTCACTGTCTCCATAGGAGAATCATATAGAATGAATCTTTTGCAGGTTTGTCATTCTCATAGGAGTATAAAGTTAAATTGCTTCTGATTCTTTCTTATTATGGTAACCAGCTTCTTCTCATCTCTGAATAACATTCCATTGCATGGAAGTACCAGTTTCTTTATTCATTTAGCTAATGAATGACATTTTAGTTGTTTGCAGTCTTGGTCAATTATAACTAAATCTACTCTCAATTTCTGTGCACAAGACTGGTGTGGATGTGGATGTGTAACTCATTTGAATAACTATGAAGGGGCATGGCTGCCAGAATGTATGGTAACAATGTTTAATTTTGTAAGAACCACCAAAACTATCTTCCAAAGTGGGTGCAGTATTTTATACCAGCAACTCTGTAAAATTTTTCTCTGAACTGTGAACTCTACTGCCCCACACCCTTGCCATAATTTATGTTCTGAACATTCACTAACAGGTACGCAGCGTTATCTCCTCGGTCTGACCTGTTATCCCCTGATAACATCTGGTGCTGATGCTCACCTTCTTATGTGCTTAAATGCCACCCACTTTGGTGAGATATGTCTTTTTTCACAATCTTTTAGTATATTTGGCATTTTGTTGTTGTATTATAACATCTTTCACTATTAACCTATTTTTATTTGTTCTTTTTAGGATTTTCTGAGATTATCGAATTGAAGGCTTTGTTGCCTTCACTAATTCTGAAAAATATATAATCCTTTATTTGTTTAAATATTTTTTCCCTACATGTCTTATAATCTCTATTCTGATGAGAATATTGGCCAGGGACATAGCTCAGTGCCATAAGCACCTCCCTGGCAAGTGTAAGTCCCTGGTACTGCAAAAAAAAAAAAGAAAAGAAAAGAAGAAGAAGAAAGAATATCTATTAACCTTTCTCATTTCAATGCATTGGTCTCTGTGTTGTATTCAGTGTGATTTAAAAAAAAAAAACCTGTTTACTGTTTGGCCATCTCCACCAAATCTACTGTTTTAGTTCCTTCATTCTTTCTTTACTTCAATTATTGTTTTCAAATCTGTTGGTTAAACTGTGGTAATTTCTTCATTTTTACTATTTTTCATATCTTCTTTTACTCATTTAAACATATTGAGCATGTGCTTTTTATATGCTGTAGTCTACAATTCCACTTTCTGAATTTTTGTAGGCAGGTATGTTTCTACTGACAGTTACCCATGACAGCTCCACTGGATGTGTTTATGAACTCTGTTTATTAGTTCAGAGTAGTTACCACTTTATCTGTGAGGCAACCCTTAAGCTTTTTGAGGATTTATTCCCCAAGGGAGTATTTGCCTTGTTTTGTTAGGTACCTGGAGACTCTGGGCACTTTAAATTTAAATTCTCCTCTTGCAGTTTTCAGACCATATAAACAGGAGAAGTGCAGGCTTCATTTCAGGTGAGAGTGGACAAGAGAATGTCTGTTAAGCACCAATGAAGCCAGTGTTGAAGTAGACAAAGTTCTTTCCTGCTCTCCCCTGGCTATAGCAAAGGGATTTCCAGTCCATCATCCTGCCCCAGAAGGAGCATGGTAGTTGTACCCAGCTCACGTGCTCTTCTCCAAGGTAAAGAGCAGCTCCCGTGGTGCACCTTGTACCTCTGTGCATCGCCCTGGACTCAACTGTCTTTGTTTCTGGCTCATTGGCTTTCTCACCTTGGCAACCAGGCTTCGGGGTCACAGGCTCAACATAGAGCCAGAAAAGGAGTCTGTGCCACTTGTCATTTTATCTTCTCATACGTATTTTGAGCCATTTGCCTGAATTAAGCATTGTACGTAAGTACATTTAAGTAGAATCTAAAATAAATGTCCTAAAGATCGTATTGCTCTTAGACTTTTTTAGTCTAAGACATATAGTGGGATCACTTTGTCTTAGGTTCGTCTCACACATTCAATGCAAATATCTTTTCCAACCTAAAAAGTAAGAACTGTCACATATCTAGCTGAAGCTGAGTCTTTAAGATTACAGCTTTGAGGCTAAAGGAAGGATAGGAAGTTTTTCTTCATTATTCTACCACATTTCGAAAAGAGAATCTAAAGGTTTTTTGTTGTTGACAGGGATTTTTAAGGAACAACTGGCCCCATTCTTAATGTTTAGTGGGATGGACATATAGGGGCTTCCAGGTTAATTATAAAACTAACTTCTATGTACTCATAATATAATAAGTTGTGTTGAAGATTTTCTACCAGCACATGACCAGTGGGAGTAGTCTCCAATCTGTATGCTTGGAGCCAGGCTCCAGATTCCACCCCACATTTATTCCGTTCTGCCTGCCAGTCAGACCTCCCCATTAGACCAGTTCCTAAGTCCAGTGAATTTCAGTGCTTGTGTAGACACTTCTTCCAACCCTGTTATTTTCATGATTATCGTATCAGTCATTTCTTTGGGAGGCTGTGTTTCCTCCCAGTATGCCATGTGCTACTGGAAGCATGGTAATAATCCCTAGCTTCTCCCATATGTACTCTCATTTGCAGTGACAGCACTGGTTCTTCTCTGTGTGCTCTGTTACCATTGCTCTTCTGGGTTTTTTTTTTTATCAGTATCAAGGCCAGAAGAGGGACACACATAAGATGTACTTTGTCTGAAAAACTATTCAGGTCCTGCATGGATTTTAGCTTCAGTGCAGCACACCACTATGACACACTTTTGATGCCATCCAAAATATTTTCTCCCTTCTCCATTAGAACATGCCTTAAAAAGCTACTCAGGGGGAGTGGCTGGATTTGGCACAAAAATATTTCAAGTTTAAATATATGAATTAAAAAGCTCTATATTGATAATCTAACATTAGATATTAATTAAGCAACATATTAATCTAACATATCTTCAAACAATAATTTTTGTATTTCACAGCTCTCATTTCAAAAAGTTTATTCTCCTACTCTAAAAAAAGACTACAGCAAGCTACCACCTAACCCCTTGAAAGACTCTGATATCCCCCTTGATTACTCTTGGCCATTTCTTTTAGTCTGGTTTCATGCAGATGCTCCTACAGTATAAGAAGAATTCTCTCCAGCTCCTGGAATAAGGGGCAGGCTCTTTCATTCACACCCATAATTCTGTGACTTCTTGTGGAAATTGAGTAACAATAAGTGGAAAAATTAGGATGACACAGTTGAAAGACTGGTGTCAGGACAGAACTGTCTCAGAAAGTTCATGAGAGAGATTTGATGGAGTCTGGAGGCCCTTCTCACACACCTCCTGCACTGGCATGATAAAAATGCATATGAAACTTCAGTGAAGATGTTCCACAACATTATTGAACAATAGATTTGGCAAATTTCAAAAGAACATTTCCATATACCATATAAGTAAGTTTAGTAGACATATTATGTGCCAACCCTCAATAAGAACATTGTAAACTTAAAAAGTTTCTATCAAGCTGGATGTGGTGGCAAACACCTGTAATTCCAGCACTCGGAAGGCAGAGGCAGGAGAATCCCTGGGAGTTCAAGAGCAGGCTGAGATACAAAATAAGCTCAAGGTCACCTTGAACTGCATAGCAAGCAAGACCCTATCTCAAAAAGACAGACAGACAGACAGACAGAGACAGAGAGAATGAGTTTCTATTGACCTTTCTTTTGTTTCACCAATCCTTCTTTCAACCCCTTTATTTTCCCTTAACCTTGTTTAATCCCTTCCTTCCTCCTTTGTTCTCTTTTTTTCCCTGACCAATAACAGGCTCTCTCCTTCTTTATCTTCCTAACTTAAAAGCCTTTGATCCATCTAGAAGTCAATGGCTAACGGTTCCCTCCTTAGAGAGTTTGCTACCGTTCATTCATTTCTCCTGAGCCTGTAGGCAGGGCACACCTGAGTAAGAGTAAAAAAGGGAAGAAGGAAAAGAGCAGTGCCCAATAGCAGTCAGTTAGGAGCAGACCTGACACCCGCAAGTTCTACTGCACATAAACAATCTCACAAAGAATCGACTTCAGACAGGGCTTTCTGTGACTGGCAGAAAAAGAAAAAGTCAAGACCATGCTATAAGCATAGCTGAGTACCTGGTAGAAACAAGAACCGAGTACACCTCAGTAATATCGAATACCCTTTTGCCCAGATAGTGTGAATGACTGTGTCTTTATAAATGTCAGCCCTGCTCTATGCAAGCTGCCTCCTACATTAAAAAATCAAGATATTTTAATAGAATTTCTACCTACACTGACATCATCATGAAAAATATGTTTCATCGATTACTCCTCCAAAATCACCTGGCTCAAGCTTACTCCATAGAAAACCCTTTCTATCACTTCGCCTTGAGATTCTCTGTGATTCCTAAAGGTCTGGCTCCCCTGGGTGCTGTCAGCACCAACATTCGCTCCTTGTTCAGCAGCAAGGGTTTGTGGAGGCCTCTGGCATGGAGTTACCAGCAGCCCTCCTCTCTTTCAGTCTTTCTTTTATGACAAGTGTGGGCCTCTTTACGCACTCACCAAAAAATCAAGTAGGCCCTTCATGGAGCTTTGCTTGCTTGGAGATGGCTGCTAATTCCCATCCAAAGGAAATATTCTTCCCATAAGTAAAACTTGACTCCTGTCTTGTTACTCAGGGTTCATAATACTAGCCTCCTTAGGATTAACAGCTCTTTTGTAAGGGCCAGCAGGATAGCTCAGTGGACCAAGCTTCTGCTTAGGCAAGTTCAGGGACTTGGATTCGATCTCCAGCACCACATGCGACACTGGCCCCACTCCTGGGAGTACTGAGCCAGCCACTAAGACCAGGCATGGTGGTGCACACCTGTAATCCCAATGCTGGGGAGGCTGAAAACAAGATCACTACAAGTTTGAGCTGCACAGTGAGACCCTGAACCAAACACATTATAAATAAATAGATAAATAAATAAACAAATAAATAAAATATAAAAGCTTTTTTGTGAACTGCCTTGTAGTGTTGCTACATTGACCATCACTTCTTTTAGATGTCTAAGAACATTAATGGGTACTTCACTTAATTTTTCTGAAAATCTCACTATTTCTCATTTAGTCTTGCCACTGGTGAAGAGATATATAGCAGTACACCTCATCATACAATAAAACGGGCTGCACTAGATTTGTTCATATAGGATTATTTTAAACCAAAATCAAACTAGAATTTTTACCGATGCACAAAGTAACTTTCATTCTAATATTGTTTTCATATTTGTTACCCAGAGTCAGTCATCCTAAAGGTAATATTAACATTATTTAGAAAACACAAATGAAGATTTCCCATCTGAAAAATTTCCTTCTCTCTAAGTTGCCACTGGGAAAGAAATAAATTAACATTTATCTAGTTTCTTCTAAATGTGAAGCATTCTCATAAAAATTTATCTCACTTAATCCTCACAATATGCTACAAGATGGATGCTATTCAAATTTTGACACTGGAGGAAACTAGAGGCTGATTGTTTCTCTGCAGAACAGAGACATGTTTATTTGTTATTTCTGCAGGGCAGGTGAGTGGTAAACACGTTATAGATACTCAATAAAAGGTCAGTTGAATAAATAAGGCTTGAAACAGTTAAATAAGTTTTCTAAGAAAGTAAAGGCTCATATTAATATGCTGAGCTATAAAAGGCTCAAGTCAATAACTTCTGACATTGCCAGTTGTATGGACAACCCACTACTATTATGGGCTACTGAACTATGTTGGAATATTTTGCTGAATTCACACACCTACAATATTTAAATGACAATGGAATACCCTTCTCTGACAAAACTGAACAAAAAAAGGGATACAAATGAATAACCATTTCATATCTGTATATTCAAAATAAGGAGGATAGATACATAGCTACATTCTCTTAATTCAATGAATAAAAAGATTTTTTCTAATAGTGTTTGTGGATAGGATATCATGGCTGCATCTTATACAATGAATAACCACTAAGACAACAATATGCAATGCATTTATTATTGAAACTGTGATAGTTATCAGTTTTGAAAGTGACTCATTACTATTTGTTTCTCAAAATCATTTAAAAAAATAAAACTATTAAACAGAAAAAAATTAGAATGTCTCTGAGATACACTAATTCATTTCATTTATACTAAATGTATGAATAGAAAACTAATAGTTTTCTATTTTTT
>PVKA01043702.1:0-16605 GCA_004027165.1 Ctenomys sociabilis
TCTCTTCTCTCTCCTCTCTCTCTCTCTCTCTCTCTCTCTCTCTCTCTCTCTCTCTCTTTTCTTCCTCACTATGTAGCCTAAGCTGGCCTCGAACTCACAATAACCCTCCAGAGTCCTAGAATTACAGGTGTGCATCACTACACTCAGCAGATTAGAGAATTTCAAATGATAGTAAAACTAAGCAGTATTGATTTTTACATGACACATATTATAATTATTCCAATCCAGTCATGACCTGATATGTCCATGTGTCTAAATATTAGGATATACCATATAAACGTATTCAATTATTGTCATAGGAAAAAGAAAAAATGTTTCAGTTTTGTATGCTATGTGACAGAGCCGTAGCTTACTCACCTGAGCACTTGGCTCTTATTAAATGAAATAGTCTCTTGGTTCATTAATTCCGTACTGACTTGTATTTATACCATCATAGACTGGATGCCTGTCTTAGTTGCTCTTCTCTTATTGCTGAGAAAAATGGTTTGAAACTCAAAATTAAAGGGCAAAGCTTTATTTAGTTCGCAGCTTTCAGAGGTGTAAGTCATAATCAGCTGGTGTCAAGGAGGGGCAGCCTGGCAGAGAGACACTGCGGAGGAGAAGCAGTCCACAGCGGGTAGAAGGCCGCTCACCAGGCACAACCGAAGCTCGCTCCCTCTCCCTTACATCTCATCCGGGCCACGCAGGCTGGATACTGCTCCCACCCTTATCTGGGGGTGTTCACCAGTGCACCGTGAATCAGGCCCAGAACCACACAGTCTAGTCCAGTCACTTCTAAAAATACCTCCCCTATGACCACACGAGGCCTTGGCGGGGACATCTAAGAAAAAAACCTTGCCATTCTCCACGATCAAATGGAAACCCCCATGTCGTGTAACCGAGCCCTCCTCTAGGACTTGCTTCTGTTCCTGGCGGAACATACCGTGAGCCCCGGGACCTCTCTGAGAAGGCCCCCGCATCCTCTCTTTGTACTCAGAGCTGATTCCAGCTGTCTCCTTGGCACCAATGGAGATAATGTTACCAGTTCTTTGGTTTCCAGAATGGTTAAAATAAAGCACAAATGCTCTGAGTAGTTGGCCTTTTGTGTTCCATATTCATGGGACTTGGATGAGAGGGGAGGAAAATAAAATAGGCAGATTCAAAATTTAAGTACTGAGATGGTTGATATTTTGACAGAACGCTAAAACAAAACTCATTGAGAACTCCTTTAGTATCCAATTTTAATCAACACAGCCTTGAACAAGTTGGCTGGAAACTTAAAAGCCACATTTTATGCCTCATTCTGCATCTAAAATTTTGCTTCTAGGCATTCCTTTTGCACATTTATTTTCCTCTGTTTTTCAGAGAGAAATTCAGACTTTATAACCACACATGCAAGAAAAAAAACTAAGATTCTAAATAGTAAAGCACATGCTCATTAAAATAATTTCCTTAGATATTGTTCAGGATGCTTTAACAATGTATTTTCAATTTGCATAGGTATTGCAATTTTAATTCCTTTTTAAGTAGTAGCTTTTACTTCTGGCTATTTTTCACAGAAATACGTTTTATCTCCATAATGACAAAAATTCATTGCTGTAAGTCAATGAAAGAAAAAGTAAAATAAAACAAAATAGGTCTCTCAAACATGGTCGTTCTTTGCTAATTTAACTTTATATTGTTATTTTCCTCTTTCAGGGGCTATTATGTGTCCTATTGCTTTAAGTGGGTTAGAATATCTTAATGTTATGATAGTCTTTAAGGAAATTCCCAATTCTATAATTCATTGCTTGTGTAATTTATAGTTATCTACCAAGTGATATTCTGTATTCTGCCCTTTCATATCCTTACTTGTATTTGTGTGCATAATATCAAAGTAATTGCAGTAGTGATTGCAAGAATATTTAATCAAAATGCTTATGTAAATTTAGGATATCCAAACAAAACAAAAAAGTTTACCTGTTGATTTTTTCCGTATGTTTTCAAATAAGGGAAAATACAATTGGTCAGTGTTAGGACTCTATAGAATACTGGTGAGCTGAAGGAGGAGATCTGGATTTTTCCTTCCTCACCTGGAAGCTGATCCCAGAGGCCTAGAGTACCTTGCCTCTGGCAGGGTCCCTGTTTGCCAGTAGTCCTTGCATCATGCCACCCCATAGCAGAAAATGCGCCCTCGCAACCCCATACTTCAATTTCTTAGTTGTCCAGGTAACAGTTCCTGTTCCAGTTCCAGTTGCTCCTGTCTGTTAGAAGCACAGTGTATAAACCAATCGCCAATTGACAAGCCATTCTGCCTCTGTTCATCCTGCTTGCTTGTCCTGTATAAGCCATAGAACACCAGAGTTCAGGGTATTTTGGGAATGATCCCGATCTAGACCCACTGATGTAAAATAAATCTGCCTCCAAATTCTGGGTGTGGATTGGGTATTTCTGCGTGCAGTAGCAAAAATATGTCAGGTGAGGTCTGGCCCTCAGGGGTCTTGGTGGGGGAAGTGACTGCTACAGAAAAATAAACACTGGGATGGAACATGAGAATTGTTTCGCTCAGTGCTGACCCACTTGGAGAGTGAATTCTCTCACTGCCGCACTCATTCAATCAAGGTTGGGTGGCCGAGTCCTATCGAAGTTTGGGGCCAAGATTCCAATGAGAGTTCTTGATTGACAGTCATCCACGCCTCTTATCAGACTGCCAAGTTGTACACTCCTGACGCCAGGAAGTGAAGATCTCATAAGATCTGCATCTGGCACAGTCCTTGGAACTTCACCTTGCAAAACTGCCCTTTGGATGATTTTAATTTGTAGCTTTTACTTTCTGTGAGCTACAGCTCTGTACAACAGCAGGTAGTGAGACTCCGCGGCACATCACAGCATATCAAGGTGGCTTTAAGAAATTTCCCAGCTTGCCCTTGCTCCATAATTGAGAGAAGTCTTATGGAGAAGATCCTGTTTCCCCTAAATCATGTGGTTATTGAAATCCTCAAACTGCTCTCCAATTCTGAGTGCCAATTTAAACATAAATAATGATACTTTGCCTTCAGGTTTGGAATTTCTAGGCTAATTCTCTGGTTTTACTTGATTTGAGACCTCAGATGACTGTTTAGTAATTGAATAACCTTGAGGTTACCACTTGATTTCTCTAGAATAGTGTGCAGACTACGATGGTCATCATAAATTAAAATATAATCATCTAATGTTTATAAGATAATAACAGTCTACTTCTTTGTACAGTCACCAAAATTTGAGAGGTAAAGCAATGAAATATCAAGATATATTTTAGTTACTCTCTTCCTATGATGATTCATCTGTTACCTATTATAAAACACTTTCCTTTTATAGTTAGGAAGGAATATTTTCATTTAGGTTTCAAATATCTCTAAAATATAAAACTTCATGTATGTATGGAATATTTTCTATATTTATTCCTATTTCCATTTCATGTTTGCCAGTAAGTTAAATATGCCTACATGACTTGGAAATCCTGTTTCCAAAAATAAAAGGGAGAAAGAAAGGAAGGGGAGGAAGAAAGACAGAGAAGGACAGGACAGGACAGAGCAGAATACAAGAAAAGAACTTTATTAAAGCACTCTGAATAGTTGAGGGAGATACTGCCCTCCATCCCACCAGGCGCCTGGCTCAGTCCACTGCAGGACCTGCACAGGACAGCGGTGCCTTACCTGATGAAGGTGCACCAGGTGCCCGCTGGGTCCTCAGCTCATGCTCAGGAATTGCCAGCCTTTCTTCTCTGACACCTTGTCTCATACATTTTGGGCTCTATTTTTCACTACAAAATAGTCCTTAAATTATATTTCCCTTTTTGGTTTAGTTTTGTCAGAGATGGATACTCCATTGCCATTTAAATTTTATAGGTGTCTGAATTCAGTAAAATAATCCAATATAGTCTAGTAGTCCATAATAGTAGTGGGTTATTCAAAGAACTGGCAATATCAGAAGTTGTTGACTTGGGTCTTTTGAAGCTCAGCATACTAATATGGCTTTACTTTTTATACCTCATTTTTATTATTTTCTGCTGGATGGTTAAGACCAAGATAAAACAAGACCCATGTAACAAGAAAAGTAACTTGTACCTGATAAGGTCAGTCAAATCCCCTCAGGATTTAACCTGAAACCATGTACAGCAGTTTGTAGATCTTTCGTCAGTGTCAGCCATCTGGATGAGCAATAGCCATTGTAGTTTCTTATTTTAAAAAAATTAGAAGTATTAAAAAAAAATCTGGACAGTTGTTGCTAACCTCAAGCAATTTTGAAATTCAAGAAACAAATCTACTGAGTTTAAAAGCCTGAGAAAAACCCTCTTTTGGTTAAGCCTCGGTCTGGGCTCCAGGTTTGTGGCATATAATGCTGCCACTTCCAGAAATCTCCATCCGTCATCCTGTATCTCTGAGCTGCAGCATAGACTTGCTGTTGAGGAGCTCGCTCCCTCTCCTGCTTCCCTGTAGAATTTGAAGAGTACCAAAAAGGTTTTAGTACTATTCATTTTTCCTCCATATATCCTTTCTTATTTTTAACATAAGCAGTTGGAGTAACCACAGTTGCCCTCTGTATGCTTTTCCTGAGAATCACCTCCAGTAAAACATCAAGCTCATGACTTTACAAGTTGGGTTTTCCACAAAAGTATTTGACTCTCCTCAGGCAATTTTTCTAACACTGAAAGGTAATTTTTCTCCCTTTTCCAGTACATTTCATTTCCTTCTGAGTGCTCCCTTAGAGATACTGCATTCATATTTACTAATGTTCTATGTTTGCATATATATATATATATATATATATATATATATATATATATTTCAGACAATGATAAATGTTTTATCTATCATAGTCTTCGTTTCTTCTGAGCACTGAATATTATCAAGCTTCAATGCCCTCTCATGTGTTTTGGTATTCATTATTCAGCAAGATAAGAAACTGTACTAGATTCTTTGGGCTGTCATTGAAAGACTTACCAGAGTGAGTAGTTAAATGCAAAATTAAATCCCTCCATTTCTGAAGAATGTCAGTTCAAAACCGAAGTGGAAGCAGGTTGAAATTCCCTGAGAGTCTTGGACGGAGAGCCCGTTCATCACTTCCACTGGTAGCTGCTCACCCCAGAGGCTGCCTGGCTTGTGGCCACATCACTGCTGCATCTTTCCCCTGGTCACCTTGCTCTTCCTCTTCTGTGTCTTTCCTTCTGTGTCTGTCGCATGACATCTGCTTTTGTCTCTTCTAAGAATGTATGTGAGGGGCCGGTGAGATAGCTCACTGTACCAAGCGTCTGCTTTGGCAAACCCAGGAACCGGGGGTTCAATCCTCAGCACCACATGCCATGCTGGCTCTGCCCCTGGGGGGCACTGAGCTAGCAAATAAGACCAGGTATGGTGACGCACATCTGTAATCCCAGAGCCAGGGAGGTGAAACAGGAGGATCACTATGAGTCTGAGATGCACAGTGAGACCCTGTACCAAACACTCAAATTAAAAAGAAAGTGTATGTGGCTGCACTAGAGGACCCCCTGGCTACCTTGGCAAGCTCGTTAGCTTAAATGCATGATTTTCTCACGCAAGGTAAAACCCACAGGTTCTGGAGACTAGGATGTGGGCGTATCTTTGTCTATCCCAACATATTTCACTTTTTTTAAGTACTGAAAGAAGATTTCTATGGACCGGGTTTATCTGAATGGCATGTTTTCCTGTTCAATTGCTCACCTTAAAGCTAGTGTTCTTGTTCCTACCAAAGCTGCTTAATCATACTTACCATCTGTAAACGAATGATTCATCACAGAAGAGAAAAACTTGTGAGTATATTTCTCAAATTTGTCTCCAAGTCATTTTCCATTTTGAGTAAAAGAAAGATGTCTGAAGGCATCTCACATTCATGTTTCTTTTCTCAGATTTATTCTTTACTATCCCATTATTCATTCATGGCCTGATTCGAAGGCTCTGAAATGTTCTTTTTTAACCAGTTACTTATAGAACACACCATGATAAATTATAAGCAAGTATTTTGATGAGGCTAAATAAAAACCATTTTTTGTATTACTTCACTTTTATGTATTTGGTACAGGGTCTCACTTCACATCTTGGGCTCCTGGTGATCCTCCTGTCTCAGCCTCCCCAGCCCTGGGATTACAGGTGTGCGCCACCATGCGGTCTCTGTCACCAGCTCAACGTTCCCAAGGGCCCGGATGGTACACCATGTGGTGCCAGGGATCGAGCCCTGGTCTCTGTGCTTGCCAAAGCAGGTGCTTAGTCCACTGTGCTATCTCTATGTCCTTAAAAATTACTTTTCACAGCAAGGAGTGAGCAGAGATGTGATTAAAGATGTGATTAAAACCCAAGTAAATGATTTATTTAAAATAATTATTTTAATGAAAGTCATATTGCAGTTATTCCTCTCAGAATATGCCCCTCTCACCTTAAGCACATTTATTCCCTTATTCTTGCCATTTTCCAAAGAGTATTTTATGAGCATCTTTATGAGATGTGCTAAAAAGTGCAAGTGCCATCCCAGAGGCTGGCAGGCCTGTAAAAACATTACAGAGTGACCCCATCCATCTCCTTCTCCATCCACCTTACGGCCTCTCCTCCGAATCAAAATGCCCACGAAAGGCAAATATTTTCAATTGATTCAGAGCATGGAAATAGCTTTGAGATCATCACACTTACAGACTCGAGAAAGAGGACTTTGAAAATGGTTTCTGAAAAAATTTTCTGAAATGGCGAGAATGGGGCCGGGAAGATGGCTCAGTGGAATAAGCGCTTCCCTGGCAAGTGAGAGAGCCTGAGTTCAATCCCTGGTTCTGCCAAAAAAAAAATATGTAAAACTTTTTTGAAAAATGTATTCAAATATTCATTGTTCATTGTATCACTTTACATCAGTGACAGCCAACATGAAGTTTTTGTCCCATTTATCCACTAGATATCAAGTCCAAGGTCAGAAATAGTGGCTTACCCCTGTAATCTCAGCTAAACAGAAGGGTAAGGTAGAAGGACTCCAAATTTAAGGCTGTTTTGGTGATTTAGTGAGTGCTGTCCAAAATTATCTGATATGAAATGAAAGGATTAAATGAAATAAAATAAAAATAAAAGACTGGTGGCATACCTCAGGTTTCCATAACTCAAGCCATAAATTTGATGACACAGAGAAAGAAAAGAAAATCCAAGATCATATTGCACACAGAGGCTTCATGGCTTTCAACTTTTTAATAAAGTACAGGAAACTGCATCCTCTGAGATAAAATGCCACCAATTTCAAAGTAAACAATGGGACTTCAAAGATAACAAATGAAAATGAATGTAAGGAGACCTTATCGTTAATCAAAAATATATTGCTTTTAATTTTTTGGTGGTACTAGGGATTGCGCTCAGGGGATTCTACTGAGCTATCTCCCTAACTCCGAAATATATTGCATTCCTCATGCTTTCAACTTACCATTCATGAGATGTGCTTTATTGGACAAATGGTACAGATAAAAGGTTTCTTTAGACATCTAGGCTGCCAAAGAGACTTACTACTGAAAGGAGGCAATAAGCACTGCATGTTAACAGTTCAAGTATTGCTTTCTAAAATCCAACAAAAACCTAAATGTAGGCTCTTTGAGCAGAAGTCACTCTGATAATTCTCACGAATGTTTTGTAGAGGGAAGATGATGGAGCACTGTTAACAATTTTGGACCGAGGACATAATGATTCGTTGCTGGCATTCAGGTGTTAAACATGAATTATAGAAAGTGATTATCCTTGTCACCTGGCCTGAAGTAATGATATTCTGCTTTCTAAAGGGCTATCAAAAAACCTGCTGTGTCAGAAGTGAGAACATAACAGTAAGGTCTTGATTCAAGTCAGACTTTGAAGATCTCAGAAAACCTATTAAGCTAATTTAGAATTTTATGTCACATGTTTGCACTAGATATTAAACATAGTATTTATCTTTTTGATATTTTAAATGGTGAAAGCAAATGATCTAGCTACTGTAAGTTTAGAAAAAAAACTGGTATTAACTACATAAATGATTGAGATTATAAGAAGGTAAATCTTTTGGATTACTTCAATAGGCTTATAAAATAAAAGTAAGAAATACAATGAAAAAGCAAAATATCTTGGTTTTATAGCATTTATTTCACTCTGTTTGAGCCATGGTGTGCAAAAGTCATAATTGTAGTAACTAGCATTTCAGAACATCAGGATAAGATTTGTAAAGATTTATGATTTGCAAATAAAACATGTGGAAGTGTTTCTAGGTATATAATTGGTGTCGCATGCCAATACTTGTATCAGTTTACTTTTAACACTATACTCAATTCTACTGTAATACTCAATAAAGATCTTATTGTGTTATCTTTTAAAAATGAATGTCATATTCTAATGTATTTCAGAATATCCCTAGAAATGAAAATGGCACATATTCATGTAATGAAAACAAAAACATACACATGTCTGTCCAAACTGAACATATTTGAACAGGAAAGTAATAAATTCATAAAATACACAGATAATTCTAAAGTTCAAGAAAATATTGTTTAGTGCAGAGAATGATTGTATCAAAATTGGAGAGTTCAAGGTAAGTTTTATTGAAAAAATTTAAAAAGTGACGTAATAAGATAGTGAAGACTGAAGGTGTGCTGGGGACCACCATTCCAAGCAAAAGCAAAGGGCAATTTGAGCTCAGCAAACAGTGCCAGTCCTGGTGTGTCAGTAGCAAAGAACATACCGTGTAGTCGTTAGCTTGCAGGCAGTGTGAGACAGGAGTGGACCAGCACAGATAACATCAAAAAGAAGTTGTGAGGAGTGGGAACAGTATGCTGCTATGCAACCTAAAGAGACAGATTAACATAGAATAAAGATGATCTTCATAGGTTTTGGAAATTTTTGGTCACGGTAGCTGGTTAAGGATTTTTTTTTTTTTTGCTACATTGGGCTGCCCTAAGGGTAGGTCTGGTGGAGTTTCTGGAGCTGGGAACGGAACAGCAGTCCTACGCACCTGACTGCGTTTGTCCAAGTGGTGCTTTAAGCAACTGAGCTATCAGATAAGGCTCCAAATCTCTCTCTCTTTTTTTTTTTGTATTTTATTAAAGGTCTATAGGGTGTAGTGATCCACCTGTTTATAGCCTCCCAAGCACTGGGATTATAGGTACATGCCACCATGCCCAGTCTCAATCACCTTCTCAGCATGCCCCAGGGACAGGGACAGCGTGGCATACTGGGGATCAAACCTCTGACCCCTGCATCTGCCTAAGCAGGCACTTTAATCCACTGAGCTATTTGGCTGGCCCTAGAATAGCTGGCTAAATCCATGTATTTCTAAGTCAACTTACATTTGAAGGAGAAAGAAGGAGCACATAAATTAAAAACTCCCAAAGGGGAGAAAAACAAAACAAAACAAAAAAAACTTCCCAAAGAGGCACTAGAATATGCAAATAGAATGCATTTCATTATGTAAAATATTTGGAAAGTGTACAGTGAATAAAGTCAACTTGACAAGGAAATCAACAGCAGTACAGAAGTCACAAGAGGGCTGGGGAGATGGCTCAGTGGAATAAGTGCTTCCCTGGTAAGTGCAAGGGCCTGTGTTCAATACCCGGTTCCTCAAAAAAAAAAAATAAAGTCACTACGACCAGCAAGCAAAACATGAAAAGCAAGAATGTTTTTAGTTTATCTCATTCTACCAAAGTAAGAGGAGACAGAAAAACATCAATCTGGAAAGTCATAGACATTGTACCAAAATCAGGGCATGCGATACCAGGATTGAACCCGGGTCCTTGCAGTTGTGAGGCAGGCACTTAGGCAACCAAGCTATCTACCCAACCCCAAAACAATCTTTTCTTAAGTATCCAATTTATTATGGTCAACTTAGACATTGTTTTACTTTTATTTAAATGAATTCTTCCATATGCCCGGTTTGTAGCTCAGTGGTGGTGAGCATGCAAACAGGGCTGAGGATTTCGATTCTGTCCAATCTGTTGCCTGGCAGTCACCCCCCCCACACACACACACAGAATAGAGATTAAAAGCCCGTCTCACTTAAAGGGACTGAGCCACAAGTGTAGCTCACTGCAGTGGGGGCACAGAGAGCCGCAGTGTAGGCTGTGTACTGTCTAATTCCCAGGAGGCTGAGGGTAAGACATCATTAAGAATAACAAATATGTTCATGACTGGAGAAGTTTGTGACACCTCCTTATGTCACTGAGAACAACACTCACAGACACTGTACTGCAAAATTTATGCAGGGGCATCAGTGATCATCCACAGCAAAAGACATTCAAAGTATTTTAATACTGTGTTACATAAGAATGCACATATTCATACATACATGGAACACAAATCTGATCGAAATAGATATATAATAATGTTGAGAAGTTTATCAACTTTAATGTACAAGCCTTTCAAATGGTATTATTCAACAATAGTATGTAAGATACTGCATATAGTACATATTGAAAAATTATGAAAAATCGGGCATATGGAAGAATCCATTTAAATAAAAGTAAAATAATGTCTAAGTTGATCATAATAAATTAGATGCTTAAGAAAAGATTGTTTTGGGGTTGGGTAGATAGCTTGGTTGCCCAAGTGCCTGCCTCACAAGTGCAAGGACCCGGGTTCAATCCTGGTATCGCACACCATCATGCCCTCCTGGAATCCTGGGTGTGCTGACCTGGCCACTCAGACCTGTCTTCCCAGTGCTGGGGAGGCTGATCCAGGAGGATCACTGTAAATCTGAGCTGCATAGTAAGACCCCGTACCAAATAAATAATATTTTTTAAAAATTGTTGTTGGGATGTATGTCAGTTATAGAGTGCTTATTTAAAACAAGCTCAATAAATACTTCAATGAATAATTAAATGTATGTTTATATATAAAATTTAGCAAATACTAACTAAATGGTACTTATCTCCAAATCTCAAATCATAGAACATTAGAAATTCAATTTACGCATAAAATGCAACGTTACTGTTACAGTAGAATTATCTATGAACTATTATACATATACATAAGCAATGTACACACATTCTGAAATAGAACATAATGCAAGAAACTGCAAAGAATCTATTTTTTGAGCACTCAAAATAGAAATAGATGACACACACACAAAAACCAGAATCAGTGCTAGTAATTTCCGTACAGAAAACACTAGCACCTTATGGATGGTACTTAATCAGTACCCTGGTTCTCTTGGACCACGTCCGTGGCAGGCTGCATGCTTCTCTCCCTGAGAGCTGTGGACTGAATCCAGGGAAGACAATGCCCTATGCAACACTGCTTGGGTAGCACCCAGACATTCTCTGTAAATTAAACTTTTGTGTGTGGTGCGTGGGGGGGGGTACCAGGGATTGAACCCAGGACCTTGTGCTTGCCAGGCAAGCACTCATTCCACTGAGCTGGCTCCCTGGCCCTAAAAGTAAACTTTTATGCTTTTCCACCTTTGGATCTATGATGAATGCAGTCTGGCTAGTTCCTGAGATGCTTTTGAGCTCTTATTTACTTGTGCTGGTGCTGCATGTTACCTTCTTTTCAATGCTGATATTTTTCAGCAACCATGCTCCCTTGGGCCTCAGCTTTGCAAACTCTTCCTTTCTGTTAAAACTGCCCTTGCCAAATCATCTAGCTCTCCCCCTTGTCTTGAAGGCCAGCAGCACTACCTATGCCACAGCTTGAATGGTGAGTTGCTTAGAAATTTCCTATGCCAGATTAATAAGAGTGCCAATATTAATGACAGTTACCTTCGAAGTCTCAGGACATGGGCAAAGTGAAGGTAGTTTTCTTTCCAGAGTGTCACTTGCACAGCCTCTTAGTGCTCATCTTGCTCAGATTCGAATCTTCAGGAGCCTGGTCTTTACTGTCTAAATTCTCACTGCATTTTGGTCATCTGGTTTTTGCCCATATGGGGACGATGTTGTAATTCCAGCATTCCGGATGCTAAGAGAGAAGGGAAGAGATCTGTTCTTAGCTTCAGTGGATCAGTCTGTAGTTGTTTGGGTCCAAGGCAGAAATAGCAAGGAAGAAAGAAACACAAAGGAAATATTTCAGACATACAGAAGGAGGTGTCAGAGACATGGATAGTGATACCTCGGTTCACAGCTAACACTCTTCTCTCTACGGCCTATGGTCGTAGTACATATTGGTCACATTCTTCATATGGGCCTGGTGCACACATGAAGCACACCACAATTCCTTCTGTCTTCCTCTCTTTTTTGCCTTTAAGATCTATTAAGAGGAGGGAGCCAGGGATATATCTCAGTGGCATATTGCTTGCCTGGAAACTGCAAGGTCCTGAGTTTGATCCCCAGTCCTGCAAAAAAGAAAGAGAGAGAGAGAGAGAGAGAGAGAGAGAGAGAGAGAGAGAGAGAGAGAGAGAGAGAGAGAGAGAGAGAGATATTTCAAGATAATTATGTAGCCAGGGTGTATTATCATATTTATTTCACCTGAGAATACAAGTAGTTATTATTCTAATTTTATCACCTTCCATCCCCTTTATATGTAACTGTTTCTTAGAAAAGGACTGTGGAGATTATAAAATATTTTATCATGAAAGTCATATATCTTGCATTTTATAGTCCAGAATGGAGCCAACAAAGCATCTTTATCCCCTTCTGATTAAATATATAGTCAGAAATTCTTAGCTAATTCTTTCAACAGTATTTCAAATGTTTCTTGAAATCCTAAAAGGAAAACCATTGTAATAAAGTAAAAAGCCCTATATAATTTGTGATTGAAAAACTTTTTTTGACTGAAAACTTCTACCTATTTTATGTTTAAGGGACTTGATAGTCTATAAAATATAACATAAATACGAGGACACTCAAATTGAATGGCAAAAGCTAGTCCAAATGTAGACTGCACCCTATAGTTATAAGATCATGCATGTTCACTTTCCTCTTTTCAAAGCAATCTCAGCAGCTCATTTCTGAAAGTCTGTTAGGCACACAGGTGCAGCTTATATTACCATATTTGATGTAAAATGCAAATTTAAGATTTAAATAGCTTTATCCTATTTGACTGAAATTTTAATTATACTTTGATTTCTTTCTCCATCTGAATTTAGAAAAATTAAGTAATCTTATAAGAAACTTTTTCAGTTCAAACATATTTGTATAAGTTACAATGTATTTTCTGATTACAGTAGAATAAAATTTTCCTTTCATATAGAAGGAATAAGTAAAATAAAAAACAATGTATCTATTTCCCATATATACACTATTATAAATTTAGAGAGAGACTGTGTAACTCTTTATTGTAACAAAATGTAATAGTTAAATATACCTGCCCTTGTAACATGTTTTTATTCAACATGAGTGTAGATTTTGGTTTAATGGTCTTCTTCCTTCTTAAACATGTATAAAAAAATAGCCTAAGAATTATGAGGCACAATTTTAGTAGTGTTTAGATTTACACATTTCACTATTCACCTTCACACATAAGACAAAAGCAAGTGAGTATTACGAACCACTTTAAACATATATGGTGGTTTGGGGAGGGAAACATCTGTCTATGACATAGCACAAGTGCTTATTGTGACTGGAGTTAATTTACTGCTCAACTATGTTGAGTCTTTTTAGAAAAGGCTTCTATGAAGTATGTTTGCATTCTGGGTTGAGACCCAGTATTCATTCATTCATTCATTTATTTATTTATTTATTTGGTCCAGGATCTCCCTACACAGAGCAAAGTCATGATGATCCTCCTGTCTCAGCCTCCCCAGCACTGGGATCACATACATGCATCACTAGGCCAGATTTCCATGACCAGCACTGTGCACTAAGATCCAAGGCCAGGATAGCATGTGGTACTGGGCACCGAACCCAGGTCCTTGCACTTGCCAGGCAGGTGCTTAGGCTATTGAGCTGTCTTCTGAGCCCCATCTCAAGTCAGTTTTAAGGATAAAGAAACCAAACAGCAGAAACTGAATGGACTCTTTGACTGAAATAGATCTGCGATTTACTGGGAGGGAACATGAGAGCAGACACTCAGAACTACTGAAGTATATTTATGACACGTTGAAGTAGTGTGTGAATAATCTGTTACTGCACTGAGTTTTATGCATAATGATTAATAATGCTTCTAGTACAAAAGTTAATGCATTCCTAGTACTCAACTCAGAATAAATTTTCAAAATAAAGATGAACTTTAGCCAAAGACTTGTCCCTACCTGGGATTCAGTTACAACTATCCTTGCTTGGTTCACTGCTGGAAATTTTGTAAAACTAGTCAATTTTTACAAGCATCTCTTGGAAGACAATTAATTAGCAATATCTTCTAAATGGGCTTGACTGACAACTTTTGAATGTATCTATGTGCTAATTTTCATAACCTATTCTAAGCACTTGTGCTTGAGCCTTAGGAAATGACAATTAGCAAGACTAACTGAACAATCTGTTTGCATCTTTAGGATACAAAGAGTGTTGTACTGAGGTTGAAGAAAGGAATATAAGTGACATGTAAAAGAGGCCCATTATTTACCTTTTAAAATCACCACCATGGGGGTGGCTGTCTGTCATTGTGAGCTGCAAAACCGTAATGGGCTTATTAGTCAAGAATTTCAACTCATGGAAGTCTTCAAGGTTACAAAGAAGCAATACTGTGGGAGCAGACTGGTCTCTTTACTAAAATCCTGAGATCCTTAGGCTGTCGATAATGAAATTACTGGGGCTGGGGAAATGGCTCAGTGGAATAAGAGGCTCCTTGGCAAGCACAAGGGCCGGTTCTGTCCCCGGTTCAATCCCCGGTTCTGCCAAAAAAAAAAAAAAAAAAAGAAAAAGAAAATGAAATTATCACAACACT
Organism: Ctenomys sociabilis; assembly: GCA_004027165.1. Lineage (NCBI taxonomy): Eukaryota > Metazoa > Chordata > Mammalia > Rodentia > Ctenomyidae > Ctenomys > Ctenomys sociabilis. Next base: position 14,751 of record PVKA01043702.1, read on the forward strand.
GAGAGGTTGTGATTTGCCTGAAGAAATATAGATTATAAATATTAAAGTGAGTCAACTTTAAAATATTAGGACTGGTGAGTTAGCTCAGGAGACTGAACGCTGGCTTAGGCAAACACAGGGACCAGGGATCCCTCCCTGGCACCACGTGACACACTGGCCGCACCCCAGGCACGCTGAGCTGGCCACCAAGACCGCCATGATGGCGCATGCATGTGACCACAGTGCTGGGGAAGCTGAAAACAGGAGGACCGCTGCCGGTCTGACTGTGTCATGAGACCCTGTACAAAATACACAAAAGTAAATAAATAAATAAATGTTAGCAAGTGAAGATTTTTCAAGATATGAGATACATTGGCTTGATTAGACTTGTCCTGAGGCAACCATCGGTAGAGTTGAATTTTGTTGGACAAAAGTATACATGCAAGAATTACTTCTTGTTTTTTAAAAGCTGAATAAACTGTTTGCTTCAACAAAAATTTCCTACTTATTTGCATATACAATTAGATTCACCTGATGTTAGGAGAAAGCATTTTCAAGTTCTCTCAACAATTAAAATAGGGCGCTTTACTCAGACACTCATAAACTGCTACTTTCTTTTAAATTTAAATTACCTTTACTTTTAATCTGAAACATAAAAGTGTAAATATTGTGCATATTAATAGAGGGCCATGGTGTTTCACTATACGTGTAGTACTAAAACCAAGTTTAATTACCTATCTTTTCAAATACTTATCAGTTCATTATGGAGGAAGCTTTCAAAAAACATTTTAGCATTAAAAAATGATCAGTATTTATGATTAGTGATAGTCACTTTCTGGTGTGGTAGCACAGCAAAAATGCTCTCTCCCATCTAACTCTAAGTTAGAATCCATTTATCAACCCTCCTCTTCCCAACACCCGATAACTGTCCTTCTACCCTCATCTTCTGTAAGACCAATCATTTTTAAAAATATATTTATGTAGGTATGTATGTATTTATTTATTTGATGCAGGGTCTCACTATGCAGCTCAGACTCACAGTGATCCTCCTGTCTTAGCTTCTGCAGTGCTGGAACTACAGGTGTGCTCCACCATGGTGGATTTCGGGGCCCACACTGCTGGTGGTATCAAAACTCGAACCTGGGACCCTACATTTGCCAGGCAGTTTAGTCCACTGTGCTATCTCCCCAGTCTAGGCCAACAATTTTTTTTTTTTTTTTTAAGATTTCGCATTTGCCAGAAGTATTGGGAATTAGGAAACGAAAGGTTATCACAGTGCAGTTTTCAGTTCTTCCTCTATCTCAACAAGCAATGAAGTTTTATGTGCACCGATATTTTTCACATTCTTGCATTTGGAGAAAAACAAGTTCCTCATAAACTAAAAGCTAAAAATAAAATAAGGACCTATTCTTTCTCACCAACTTGGTGCATCTGTTTGACTAGATGATACGCCTCTGATTCATTTTTATCGAAATGTAATGCTTATCCAGGTTTAATTTCTATAATCAGTAGTCCAGATTCTGATTTAGTCAATCATAGACCTTTCTGGCTCTTTCAATGTATAATTTTTAATGGAGTTACACCATAGACTTGTGTATCTCATGCTTATGGATTTACTGGTTGCTCTGCCATTGCTGTGACAGAATTCATGAAACAGGCAGTGTAGAAGAACAAAGGTGTCCTTTGGGTTATTATCTCAGAAGTTCAGCCCAGAGCTCCTGGTTTCCTTGTTTTTGAGTCTGTGATGAGGCAGAAGCATCTAGGTGAGAGGACAGGGAGAAGGAGAGCAGGAAATGGAGAGGAAGGGAGATAGAATCAGAGAGAAGAGAGCTGAGCTTGGTACATACCCACAGGCCACACCCCCATCATAGGTCAC
>PVKA01043703.1:0-16606 GCA_004027165.1 Ctenomys sociabilis
AGAAAGAAAAAAGAAAAATCTTGGAAACAACCAAGATGTCCATCACATGAGGAATGGTTGAAAAAGATGTGGTATTTCTATATAATGGAGTATTACTCAGCTATTAATCATAAGTTTGAAGCATTTATACTGAAGTGGATGCCACTTGAACATATACTCATAAGTGAAATAAACCAGACACACATGTGTAAATATAATATAGTCTCCCTAGTATAAGAAACGAAAAGCAGAAATACAAAAGGAAATGTACAACAACAACTAAAATCAATTGAGTCCGATAAGGCAAAGTGAATATCATATGCTGCAGGATACTAATCAGCTTTTCTTCTGGATGGTTAACAACCTAAGTTCACAAGTCAGAGTTGGAGAAATAGAAGAGCCACAAGGCCAGCCAACATTTTGGCTCTAGCCTTTCAAGGTCAGCGAAGACTCAGGACATAGGAGAACATGTACTGCAACATCATGAAACTCAGTTGAGCTCCAAATTTTCTGAACAAGGAAATTATGGAGCCACAGAGGAAAGAGAATGAAGTTCTATAGTGTGCCTGGGGAGAGTCACATGGAGAGAAAACTTTCTCTCGGGCTCTCACAGAGAGAAAACTGTTCAAGCATTGGCTGTGACTCATCCACATGGATGACACAGACAAAGGATCCACAGAATAATGTACAGGACTACAAGATAAACCCTGAGGGGACTTCACTGACCACATAAGAAATATAAAATACGTGTGTTGGTATATAAGTCTTGCTCTACATAGGTCTTAACCATCCAGCAGAAAAGTATAAAAATGAAGCATACATCACAGGACCATAATATTAAGGTGAGCTGTACATGGCTATGGTCGACAACTTCTTTGAATAACTCACTAATGTTGTGGACTGCTGGACTGTGTTGGATTGTGTTGTCAAGTTCAAGCACCTAAGTTAGTTGAATGACAATGGAGTGCCCACCTTTGACAGGTGTAGACAAAGGAAGGGGTATAGAAGGAAAAAATCATGATGTGTGTGTATAGACAGTACAGTTGGGATAGATAACACTGTGCTTCTACATAATCCTATGAGAGGCAAGATTTGCACTGATGGTGGTTGGACAGGATATTATGTCGACTTCTAGCTGTGGTCATCCAGTAGAAAAATAATTATTGAATTTTTTATATAATTCAGGTATAAAAAATAAGATAAGTAAACAGCTCCACTCCTAATTTACTGATAAGAGACATCTGCTATAATAATGTCTGTAAGCATAATATCATGTATGCGCCTTATATGATACCAAAACAGTATGAAAACAGTTGGCAATGTATTAATTTATAAAATCTGTCTTGTTAGGGTGTCTTAAAACTGTCTGATTGATATTTGTACTTCAATAAAATAAAAAATAAGTTTTAAAAAAATGTGTGTAGATGGGAGGGGTAGGGTCATTCTATGAAGAGTGACCCCAAATTTCTCATCTGGGAGAGAGAAGGGTTAACCAAAAGAGCTGTTTATTTGCTTGTTTGTGCTATGGGCGTTGAACCCAGGGTATCAAAAATGTTAAACAAATGCTCCACTGCTGACAATATCACCAACCCTGATAATGTTTTCAAAGAGGTCAAGGATCATGGCAGGTAAGAGCAGGTATCAGGGTGGGTGTGGCTTTCATGTTTGCTCTGGACTATGGCTTCCAGAATGTTTCATAGGTCAAACTGATGTACCTGTATCAAATTCATTAACAAATATCCACAGGCACTGAGATGAGGCAGGAAAACACACAAACAATGATTAGCATTGGAGCTAATGATGTGGAAAACACAGACACATAGATCATGGCCAGGACTATAGCATGGCAGCAGCGAAAATCCACAGGCCAGTCCAAGAGTCACTTCTAAGCCTCCAGGAAGAGGAAAGGATGATGGAGAATATCATTGAAAAAAAACCTTCCCTTTCAAATCCTCAAGTGTGTAGACACTGTCCTAGATACTACTATTATCATAAAAGCTGAAGGCTCAAGTCTCACTTCCAGTTCTTTTCACATTAATAGATATTTGAAAAATAAACTCCTCTCCAATTGGCAACAAAGCACTGTTCAAATGAATCTCTGACTCTTTCAAAAGAACTTGGTATTGGATCTCACCCTACATTCTATCCAAACCAAAATGTGTTTTTGTAAATTTCCAGCTCATGTCAGTTCTACCCTTGGATGTAAAACTTAGAAGCAGCAATTATTCTGTGAAGAAACCTAAGAGATAGAAATTCATTGGCCTTGCTCTGCCTCTCAATGACATTTTGGTTTAATGATCTCAAAAATTTTTTCAGAGTTGCATCTAATAATTTTATGAGTGTTCTTATGTCCAGCATCCTGCTCCAGATCATGACTATAAGGGCAAAGGCAACTGGAATAAGTCATTGATAAAGGAAATCAAGATTCGACATTAAGATGCATAGCCCAGATGGAACTAAATGTTTGCACAAACATGCACATTCTCTATCTGCTCAAATGAGGCTGGAATGATTGATTTCACGTGTGAGGAACATCGGCTGCAATAGTCACTGTTTTGTTAAAATTGCAAGGTTCTGAAAAATGGGGTTAGCATCAAATCTCAAGCTATGAATTAGCTACAGTTATCCTAGATGACCTAATCGGCAGAAATCCAGAGATGAACAGGGCTACTATCCTCTGTTTTGATTTGTCCTGGCCCTTTATGGAACTGGATTTAAGGACATAAAGTCAATTTGCCACTATTTTATTCAAAAGGGTTGCAAATGCGATAGAGGAAGAATATTATGATAAGAAGCTTCATTGTGGTGTTTGAGATTCATGTTACTGTCTGATTGACTCCGGGTTTAGGCATTCAATTTATTCTTATTTAGCAACTTTTTATCCAGCTGTCAAAGGTATTAGATCTAATCACTGCCACTTTCTTTAGAGAACAGTAACCTCCGTAAGGAGATATTTTTCCTCCTTTTCAGAAGTGGGAAAAGAGCCAATTAAGCTTCATCCTGCAGAGGTACAATGGCTGAGCAGACGAAACATAAACCTAGCAACTCCATTAAAGTTTTGCATTCATATCCTCAGAAATATGAAATAGGGGAAGATGATGTCAGTCCCTCCAGGTCTCCGGGGTTCACTTTCTCTGTTTAAATGAGGGGAATGTGTGGCCCCCTCCATCCGTCCTATTTCCTCTCCTTTCCTGCAGAGTTCAGGAGAGGAGGGAGAAGAGAAAAGAAAGAAGAGGTTAGCTTGGACCATGATTTTTGCCAGTAATGGACAAATAATGGCTCATTCCAGGAAGACAGAGAAAATGGGCTAAATTAGAAAACATTTCACAATGCTGGGCCTCAGTATCAAGTTGAGCCAAACTCAATCCAGCACAGCAATTTCCCACCTCCCAACTGTTTCTGCTTGTGCTCAAAGCTCCAATTATATCAGCCTGAATGCTTCTCGGAAGACGACTGCTTCTCCTGTCCGCCTTTCCCTGCCCCCTCCTGAGCTCTCTCTGGCTCCAGAAGGGAGTTTTGACTGTCAGTGGATTTGGGCTTTTCTCCCTTCTTTCCTTGTCTTAAGCCGCCTCTCTTTTCTCCAGCTTCCTTTATTAAAAATGTTAATGCTACCATTTTCTGCCTGGATTTCTGACAAATGCAGTGAAAAGGAACTGAGGATGGGAGGGAACTTGAGAACTGGGATGATCTGAACCAAGGAGCAGCTTTTTATCTGTCTGTCCCTCAACCAATACTCACATCCTAAGCACCCTGTGCTAGCCCAGCAAGGGGCTGGGGGAGGAGGAGGAGGCTGGTATTTTTTCTTCCTTTTTAAAATTAAAATCCCTAAAAAGAGAAAATGCTGTCCTTGTAACTTCGGCAGGAACTTTCAGCCTTTGTTCTATTTGTCAGGGTAGCAAATTTCATCTTCTATTTTAGAAAAGATGAGAGGAATGGAGGCCTGGAAGCCTGGAATATACCAGGTACTAGAGAATGACCAGGAGGAGAAAGATGAGGCTTAGAGAAAATCATCCTGGGAATGAAATGAAGTCCAGAGGGACCCTGAGGAGACTGTGGCAGAAAGGAAGAAAGAGAGAAAAAGGAAAATGGAAGGGAGATGCTAAAGTACATAAAAATGCATGGAATTGGGGCTGGGGAGATGGCTCAGTGGAATAAGCGCTTCCCTGGCAAGCGCAAGGGCCTGAGTTCAATCCCCGATTCCACAACAAAAAAAAAAGAAAGCAAAAAATCTTGGCCCAAATAAATATAGTACTGACAAAGAACACAATAGGAGAAAAAAAAAATATATATATATAACCATACACATTGCAGGTAGCAAAGACTGCTGCCCAGGTAATCCCCAGGGGCCAGAATACCCAGGCCCTCTGGCATTCTGAGCAGTGCTCATGCAAACCAACTTTGCATAAATTAGGAAAAACAAACCCCTCAACTACCCCTGCTCCTTTCACCTCCACCTAATAAATATCAAAGTCACATTATCAGTCAAAATTTTTCTTTCTTCCTCTTATCCTGTTTCCGGATTATATACCCTTAAGTAACATTTCCATTTTGCTTTGTGACATTTTTATCATTTAGATATTAATAGGCCATGGCCATATCTCATTTAAGTGTGCTTACCCCAAATTTTCCATCCCATATTTGCTTTTTCTCTCTCCCCAGAAGCCAATCCCTTTGCCCGCATAATTAGATTTGGTGCTCTTTCCGAATTCTCACTTCTCTCTACTTCAGGTAATAAAACACCTTCAGCATTTTGACCGTGAAAATCATAGAAGCTATAATGAGTGGGTGACCAAAACTGGGAGGCAACAGAACCCCAGAAGAGAGGAAATAATTCAGAACTAAGAGCTGGGGAACCTGATCCCTTGATAATTGAACGCTAATCAGTTGTGTGACAGGGCTAGATTGTAAAATAGGGTGGATTATTGCTGAAGCCTCTTTGAGCTCTGACAGGCTAAGATCTGATCACCGTTAATCCTGTAGTGAAACAACATTCTGGAGAAAAAGGTTTCAGAGGTGGCCTCAAATATTGCCTCTATAATTTACAAGCCACTGAACCATGTAAACTGACCTTCTGATCCTCATGCACTCGAAGGAAGGGCCAAGGAATAATGCCAACCTCATTAGGGATACTGAGTAAAGGAGAAAAAGGGTCTCAAGCTTGCTTGGCTCATAGAACCCAAACTGGCTCACTAATTTCCCCAGACTCCCTATACCACATGAAATATCTGCAAGTTACATTTATTAAGTAGTTAATAAGTATTTACATCTGAACAACTTGGTAGTCATTAGAAAGATGGCAATAACCATAAATTAAAAGTAGTCAGCGTGGTATCTGACAGCTACTGCTATTGCCTTTGACAGTATAAAACATCTCACAGAGCCCCTGTGAGACTGCTGCAGTGCCTGAATCCCTTGGTTCATAGCTGAGAAGAAGGGAAGCAAAGTGTAAGCAACATTTGTCAGACAGAGCAAGCATCCGACCAATGGCAGCTATTTTGTGCTACTAACGGGAACATTTCCCAGCTTCCAAATTGGACCTAAAGAAGTGAATTAAAGTTGATCCCATCCAGATTCATTTACTCATCCGTGATGCTGAAAGGACAGGTCTCAAGGACATGGAAGAAAATTGAAGAAGTGACCTCCTGTGTTGAATACTAGCTTCAAGGAAAAAAAAAAAAAGACACATTGTGAAATAAATTTACACAGACAACATAGGAGTGAGAATTCTGCTTACAAACTCATTAAGGACCCCTAACTGGACCCTTGCAGCTAGTGACAGAAGGAAGCAGGCAAGATGGAGATGTGAAAGCACTGTTCTCGACTGTCAGGATAGCAAATAGAAGCGGCTGTGTCCCCTCCTCCCTTTCCAGTAACTTTCGACATCCTTTTTAGGATTTTTTTTCTTTGCAATCTCTGTCACTGTGTGTTACTTTGGTGAAGGGTAAAAATGTAGAGACACTGAAAGAGTGAAGAACATTCCTGTTTCTCTTCCCGCTCTGAAAATGGCAACAGAAACTACCACACACCAATCACTATTTGTTCATTGATTCTGTCAGTAAGTCAGAGGTTTATTGGATGCTGCTGTAGGTTGAATTGTGTGTCTCCCACATCCCCCAAAACATACAATTCATATACGTAAGCCCCAGGGTCCCTGTGAGACTGCATTGGATGTAGGGACTAAAAAGAAGTGATTACATTAAAATGAGATCATAAGGGTGGAGACTTGTTGTTACAGGGCTAGTGTCCTCCCAAGGGTGACAGACACCTGTTCTCTCCTCCTGTATCACTGGGTCAAGATACAGGAAGTGCTCATCTAAAAACCTGAAAAAGGACCCTCAGAAGCTCTCATCTTGGACTTCCAGCATCCACTGCAATAAGAAAAGAAGTTAACCCATTCATCTGTAGTATTTTGTTATAGAAACCCTAGCTGGCAGAGACACCTACTGTATGACTAGGAAAGTTAAGTGCACAAGAATAAGACCAATCAGGGCTAGACCTAGTCTTAAGGAGCTGCTAGACCAGTGTAAATCAAAAGAACCCCATTGGTGGTGCAGACTGGAGTTCATTTATCTGTGGATCTTGACGGAAGGATCTTTTAACACAGACAAAAGGCAGAACAGGCACAACTATGCCCTGGGAAGGATTTTGGGACAGGCATTAGAAGTACATGCTAGGAGGCTGACACTCCTGCAGCTCTTGGATTCTACAGGCCTGAAAATCTAAGACCCTGTGTTCTCTGCCAATGTTTACTGATTGTACCTCTGGATTAGCAGCCAGAGTGGTGAATCAAGCTTTTTTAATCTTAATTGCTTTTCTTCCCTCTTCTGCAAAAATCTAGTAGCTATTCTTGGATCACTCTCCTTTGAGTAATCCAAGTAGAATAAAATCTAGTGCATCTATCTCACTGGTATGGCACCTTTCTATTTTGCCATGTAGTAATTCTAATAACCAGTGGGGTTGTTTCAGGATCACTCTCATTTTCTCTACTGCACCTATTTAAATCATTCTCCCAAATGGTGTTTTCTCATTCATTTATTGATTATAGCTCATCATTTAAGTCATTCATCCTAGAGATATTTACACCTAGCCTCCAACTTTCTTCTATCCAATTGTTTTATATCCTGTGTATCAGGAGCCCCAAATCCCCAGCCTCTTAGGAATGAGGGAACACAGCAGGAGCTCAATAGCAGCATGAATGAGCAAGCGAAGCTTCATCTCTAGTTACAGCTGCGTCCTATCCCTGCAATTATCACCTGAGCTCCACCCGCTGTCAGATAGCAGGTAGATCCCCACAGGATCATGAACCCACTGCAAAATGTGCATGCTAGACATCTAGCTTGTCTGTTCCTTTGAATCATTCCAAATCATTCATACCTTTTCCCCAGTTTATGGAAGAATTGTTTCCCATCAAATAAGTACCTAGCACCCACAAAGTTCAAGGCTGCTGATGCATGTCCTGCACATCATACACTGATCTATGCCCATGTCAACATTTTTCATGGTTGTAAAGAAGTTTGCTTACCACTTCACTTAGGGTTGAGCCTTATCAAAGACTCAAATGGGGTCAGAGGTGTGTATGTGAAAGTGACAGAAACAGAAACAGTGATAAGAAGTGAGAAGAGAGGGGAGAGGGGAGTTCCCCTCCCTATAACAGTTCCATAAATCTAAAGGTGACAATGGTCTTAGGGGGAATATCTTGGGCACCTTCCATCCACCCATGGCCTAGAGCCACCTCAGGCCTCACATGTCTGCATCCATCACAGTGCTACCTGGCCACTCACAGTATATGTGGACCCAGGCATAACCTGATCTACCTCTCTGGCTGCTGAGGAAGAAGGCAAACCTTGGCAGAAGTTACCTGACCTTAGGTATTTACACTTACAGAATGCAAGAGCTGTAGTGATGTGCTTAGCTCCACCTAGATTTTGGAGGTTTCTACGGCCTACCTGGAAGTGCTTGCAAACCTGTCACAGAAGCAGAGCCCTTCCCAGGAACATACTCAGTGCTACTGTGGGGGCAGGACCACACCCAAGACCCCAGAACTGTAGGGTTCTGACAGTTTGCAATGTCAGCCAGCAGAGAAGACCCTGCCTTAGTTTATTTGGCTGTAGAGACTAGGAAGTCCAGGAGCACAGTAGCGGCCTCTTGCAAAGGCTTGTACGCTGTGTCACAGCATGGCAGAAGGGCAAGTGAGTATGCATGAGATGGGGAGAGCAGCCTCAGACACTGAGAACTGCAGTGTGGACTGAGCTCAACAAAGCCAAAGGGGTGGGTTGTTAGAGGCTTCAAGGGTCACAGCCTCAGTATGTCCATGACATGATCCATCGAGTCCAAGGAGGTTATTCGCCAGCTTTCAGACTTAATATTGTTTTCCTTATTGTGGTTGGACTTTCTGGGCACTATTACTTCTCTGTTCTTGTTACTACTGTCTTTTGGGATGTGAATGTCTACCTTGTGTCTGTGCTACCACTTCTTTTTGGTAGAAGATTTCTTGTTTTGGTTTCCCAACTTCACAGCTGCAAGGACTTTATCTCGGTATGAATCATACTTTGAGTCTTAAGCATATCTGACTCCACAAAGACTCTGAACTTGTGAACTGAATCTGGAGTGAGTTAAGATTGGGTGAAATGAATGTGTTGTATGGGAGGTGGGCATGACTTGGGGGGCAATGGGGCATGCTGTACTTTTAGTGTCCTTCCATGTCCGAACTTAACCACCACTGTGACAGTATTGAGAGGTGGAACCTTCAAGGGATGATGTTATAAGGACTCTGCCCTCAGGAATGATTCATGTGGTTGTCTCAGTAAGTTAGTTAACAAGTTAATAAGTTAGTGGATTTCTTATAAAAATGAGTTTGCTCAATGCTCTCTCCCCATCTCATGCATGTCCACTTGCCCTTGTGCCATGCTGTGACACAGCATGAGAGCCTTTGCAATATGCCACTCCTATGCTCTTGGGCTTCCCAGTGTCTACAGCCAAATAAATTAATGGTTTTTATCAATAACACCCTGTGTTATTTTATTACAGAGAAAGAAACACTGTCTATGCTGCCACATATCCCATTTATCCAAGCTTGTCCTCTTGAGAAGCTGGGGCCTGCCCACTGATACATCCCTTGCATTCGCTTTTCCTCCTTCTTGTCTTTTCCCTTGAACTTGAGGCCCTGGAACTCTACTTCCTCACAAGCCATTAGCATATAAACTCCATATCCCGGGTATTTATGCTATGACAGTCTTTACACAGATAGCCCCAACTTAACAATGGTTTGGGTTACATGACTTTACAGTAGAGGAAATGCAAGACGCTTTCAGTAGAAACTGGGCTTGAATTTCTATTTTTCCCTGGGCTAATGATATGCAGTGTGATAGTCTATCCTACTGTTGGGCAAGTCCAGTCAGCCATTCAACTGCAAATCCTCTAGGTAAATTCCTGATCAACCATTCGATTGCAAGGGTAAACAGCCAATATTCTATAGTGTACTACACTGCTAAGTTATTAAGTTCTGTAGGCTAAGTGTGGTAATTGCATTTGGCATGTAAGATTTACCATTATGATAAATTTACTGATATGTTACCCTAACGATTTCCTACCTCAATTTCCTCCATTGTAAAATGGATATCAATAGTAGTGGCTCCTTTTATAAAGTTGATGTAAAGATTAAATGAATTAATATTAAGTGCTTTTGACAGTGTCTAGAGTATATTAAGCCCTAAGTAACTGTTGTCTACTATTATTCTTTTCAGGTACTTAGTATAATCCTTGAGATTTCAGTAAATGTTTTCTAATGAATAATGATAGATGTACCCTATTTTGGTGGCACTTTGAAGACAGATGAGTTAACTGAGAAAAGAATATCATAATAAACACTAAATATAAAAACACTGATTTCTTTTTATGTGAATTGAGAAACTTAGCTACTAGAAAATATACTAAGAAAATCACACAGACATTTGATAGACCTTGTGTACATAACCTCATAAAAAGCCATTCATTTACTCATTCAATTAATATTTTTATTTAGTTCTTATTAGTGAATGTGAAAGGAGATGTCACCATGTTAAAAAACCAAAAAGGACAATACTGAACTTGAAACTTGGTACAGTAGGGGCAAGGGCAGGATAAATGAACAGATTATTATTATTAGCAGGTCACTATAATTATGGTTTAAAACAGCAGCAGAAATATGTTTGGGTGCCACAGAATAACAGAAAAGGGACACTGTAAAAATCAAATAGCATTTGAACGACATTTTAGAAAGGAGTATGTGGATGTAGACTTTGTAAGCAAGAAAAACACAGAGAAATTTGGAGTTAGAGAGAGAAAGTAGGAAAAGCCATTTCAGGTACTACAGATCCATAAGCAAATATCCAAAGATGTCAGATAACATGGTGTGTGCATAGCTCGCCAACAGATTCAGTGGCAGTGCAGTATAAAATTCCAGGCAGAGAGTGGCTGATGATGAGCAAACTGAAGAGGCTTCAGGAACCAGGTCAGGAAGAGCTTGTAGGCCATTTAGAGAGCTCCAAATTTATTTTCTTTCAGGCCATAGAGATTCCTGGTGAATTTTTGGCAGGATATAGAATAGGCATATCTTTTAGATTGATTTATTTGGTGGCTACAGAGCAAGACTTCAGGACCATGAATGGAGCCGAGGGCCAGGTGAGACACCTATCTTGGTGGTGTGGTAGAAGACCAGTTGTCAGCCTGAACGCTGTCTTGACGGGCACAGAAGAGTCTGTGTGCACATGAGAAAGAGGGAAGGCTCATGCAGGACCTCAGCAGGGCTTACTAGACACTGGGATTCCACAGCAGCCCCCTTCTGCTCAATAATCCCAGCTTCAGCAACTGGTTCTCCAAAGGCACTGGAGGTTAAATACATCTGGTCAGAGTCCTTTGATTTCAGTGCTGAAATCAGTGGGTCTAAAGTAAATAGTTTTGTTAAACTTTATTTCATTCACAGTAGCTTTGAATCAGCCAAAAAATAGAAAGTCAGACGTAATGATACTCCCAGCTCCATCTCATAGTAATTATCAAGTACATTCTCAACATGTAGATCCTCAGAGTCAGTGTCTTTCTCTTGTCAACTCTATATCCATAATACCTTAGGGTATCAATAGAGCTATAACCCTACATTCTACGACCCTGTCTCTAGCAAGTTTAATTGCTAAATTGGTTGAAAACTGAAAGAATCGGGAAAGGGCTTGGAATAGCGTAAGTAGGCTTCTCCCTGGGCTTCAGTTCAAAGGAATTAAGGTTCAGGGGCAAAGCAGAGAACAGCAGAGTTAATGCACATGTAGGCTCTTCTCTCCTTCCCTCTGCAATCCTCTGGTGCACAAGGGCACAGCAGGGGTTGCTGGGAAACAGAGTCTTTGATGGTGTACACTTCCTACTGTGAAGACTAATGACTTCAAAGAGGGCATCCTGCCATGCTGGGGGCTTCTTTGGAAAATCTGACTACAGTGTAATTAGGCAAGAGGCTCCAGTTCAGGCATCTGTACCCAACAATACCCTCCTGTGGCCAGTAGAGAGAACAATTTAGGGGAGAGACAAGGCTTTTTGAAGAGCGGGCATGCCTTTGATGTAGGCAGAGAAAAGGAGAAAAGTTAAAAACAAACCAAACAAAAGCTCATCCTGGCCAGTGACTGCTGGCCAGTGGTCAAAGTTGAAAAGTTTTAAATAATGAAAGCAGGGCTTTCCTCCGGAAAACCTTCTCTCTGATGGCTGTCCTGATTACTCATACTAGATTAGGTGACTTATACAGATGAACCATTCTATTCCATGGCTGCCTGGTGACACCAAGCACCCTTTATGAGCCAGGCACTCTTGCTCTCTATGATTTTATTATTTGCATTCAACCTTTCAATCTGTGGATGCTGTATCCTGAAACAAAAAAATTGCATCTCTACTGAACATGCACAGACACTTTCCTTGCTATTATTCCCTAAATAACACAGTATGACCACTTTTTACCTAAGACTTGCATTGTACTATGTATTGTAAATAATCTAAACATGATTTAAAGTATACAGGACATGTGCCTAGGTTATATTCAAATGACTTGCCAATTTATAGTAGAACGAGAGCATACCTGCATTTGGCTAAGGTGGTGTGTAGTTAGCGATACCAATTATCTGTGAATACTGAGTGATGACTACAACTCTAGGTAGTTACTATTATGGCTCCTATTTCTCAGGGGAGTAAGTGAAAGCTAAAGCTGCTTAGGCAGTCTACCCAAGGAGAATAGGTAGTTAAGCAGTAGTATGGCCAGGATTCAGATCCAGAATCTCTGCTTGTAGGATTTTAACCCTTACACTCTGCCAGCTTGGATCCTTACAGATTTAAAGGTCTCATCTCTAAAGTGGATTAGACCAATAATGACTGTTGGGATTATTTAAGATGTGTGACTGGTACGGAGGAGGAGGCGGTTCCCAGCAGAAGTGATGAGTTGTAAGCATTATGAAGGCCTTTGCTCCTTCATGCCGCCAATATAAATATCTTCCTTGTAAGTCTGCATCTCATAATGCTTGAAATCCCACCAGTAGCAATTATCCAATTTTTAGCAAATCCCCATTATCTGTGTTTTATAATGAAACTCAAAAATAAATCTTTGCACTGATAGTCTTATGCTCTAATGGGGAGGTCAAAATAAAGGAAAGAAACAGCACAGGACTCAGTGTGGCAACAGTCACCAGACAGTCACTGGCCTGAGACCACCAAAAGGAGCAAGAGAGCCTCACAGAGGGAAGTTGGGGAAGGTGGTAAGGTGAAGCAGGGATTTGGGCTGGCCTTGGGGAACAGCAAGGGCTAACAAGGTAGGCACTGGAGAGAGAATTTGTGGGAGAAAACGTAGCCTGGGAAAAAGTGGAGACACCATGGACACCATGGGCAAGCTGTTCAGTAGAGCTGGAAATAAAAATGTCTGCTCTGCTGGGGCCTGCCGAGGGAGCATAGCCCAAGAGCACCTGAGCTGGTCTTGTTCATGCATTATCCCTCACATGGCCACTCCATCACCTCTCATCCATATTGTATGCTCTAGGTAAACATATTGGTTCTCTGTGTGCCACGGCTTTCTTAACTGTTATTATGAGGAGCAAGTGATCTTATAGATATCAAGAAACATTTAAAATAGTGCCTGTTGCATCAAAAGTACATGCTAACTACTGCTTATTACAATTTAAACAAAGTAGTCATTACGCACAAGCATGGCCCATGGCCATTTTGATCTCCCTTACTTTTTATAATTTTGAGACAGTCTTTAAGTTACCCAGGCTGGGATCAAATCTGTGATCCTATTGCCTCAGCCTCCCTAGTAGTTAGGTTTATCGAACTGTACACCTATTCCTGACTTCCCATCTCACCCTTATAGGCCCTAGAGCACACTAGATATGCCCAAGATATATTTCACTGATGCTTGAAACCATCTATCTAAGTTGAACTCTCCCTTTCTCTACAGCTCCTTTAAAAGCACTGATTCTCCCAGGCCTTAGAAGGAAAGTCTATGTAATGGCTGCTCATGGAGAGAAGAGGATTGTAGCACCTCAGTGCCCCAAAGCTGGGAGCCCAGCAGGTTTCTTGGAGTATAGTTGTTGAGGGGAACCTTTACTACTCAACCTTGACTCACACTAACCTGACCTGAGTGGAGGGAGAAACAGGGAAGTCAGTGATTAAAATGAGGGGCTCATACCATCCACAATTCTGCATATCCACAGAACATTATGCTGTTCTCATCAGATAACACCCCGAGAGTTTAGTTCATGGACTTGTGTCACACTGCCCACGAGCAAATCCCAATCATACTCATTACTTAAGGTGGAAACTTTGGGCAAGGTACCTCATCTCTCTGAGCCTAAGCTTCCTGAATTATAAAGAGGGGATAGCCACAGAGTTGATTGAAATCTACAGAGCTGTTAGGAAAGTTCCAGGTACAGAGTCAGTGACAGCAAATCTTAGCTACTATTATTTATCTTCACTGATTGAGTAAGAGCCCTATGAGGGTCCTGCTGGTGGAACTCTTCATAAGACAAGACTTTAAGGCAAAACACTACATGGCCTGAAAGAAGAGAATCTTTAAGAATGACATGATGAGTGTGTAGGCAAAGGATCATATTAAAAAGTTTTAAGGACTCCAAAGATGCCTAAAGATTTAGAATTGTTTAATAACAAGACACAAAGTTTATGATTATTCCTGCTGCCATCTTTTGATGGGCATCTCAAAGAGTGACACAAAAACCATCTTCCTTAACTTTGAAAAAGGATTCAACTCACTGGATTATAACACATACTGAGTGCCTGTTCCAGGTCAATAATTGGGCAAAGTCTCTTATGTGGACGGGATGGAAATAAGCTGAATGACTGCACATTTGGTGAATTTTTGTGGTTGAGTAATTCTAGCCACCATGTTCTAAACAATGGGTCAAGACTGACCTGCAGAAAATCTCTACCAGGAGTAAGGCTTGAATTTTCTGTCTTCAATAATTTCATCAGTGACTTAGAGAAGTTTGCCTGAGTAGATGAATTCCCCCTTCTCCGTGGGAAATATGTTCTAACACCTCCAGTGGGTGCCTGAAAAAATAGATAAAATCGAACCCTAAAGGTACCAGAGGACTTTTTTGTCTTATATGTACACACCCATGAGAAAGTAGAGAGCGTTCACCTTTTCACTCAAAAAGGCACTTTATAATTTCTCTTTGAGGAGCCGGGGAGATAGCTCAGTAGAATACACACTTGCCTGGCAAGTACAAAGGCCTGAGTTCAATCTCTAGTTCCACACAAAAAAAGAAGACTCATAATTTCTCTTTGACTTCTCCAAATTGCCAGTATTACTGTTCTTGCACTGTGGAGCGAGCAAGTGCAATGAAGGTTACGTGAACACAAGGAGTGTGGTAAAGTGCCAGTGGTTCTGAAAACTAAAATGGCTGAAGTCACTAAGTAAATAGTTACAGTACATAGCATTGATACTGGATAGACAAAGAATGATTCACAAGCTGGAGAAACCAGAGGGAGAGTACTTGAAAGTCTACCATGCTGCCAGAAGAGTATACCACTTCAGCACTCGGGAGGCTGAGACAGGAGGATTGTTGTGAGTTCGAGACCAGCCTGAGCTACAAAGTGAGCTTAAAGCCAGCCTGAACTACACAGTGAGACCCTGTCTCAAAAAGACAAAAAAAAAAAAAAAAGAAGAAGAAGAGTATACCACTTCAAGCCTAGGGATGATTTCTAGAGTCTTTCATTTAGTATTTTCCAACATGTTTGACTGAGAACAACCCATCCTTGAGATGTGCAACTATGGATGGGAGAGAAGAGCTGCAAATTTGAAAGTAACAGAAAACAGAAAGAGCTGTTAATATACATGAGAGCAGAGTCAAGATTCAAAGCATTTCTGCAAGTTGTAAGCTAAAATTTCATAGGACTTCACAAAAAGGCCTACATTTAGGTTAAGACAATGGACTTCCACCTTGAATATACTTGTTCTTTCTGACAGTGGTCTCTAAAAAATAGTTTTGGTTGAACACAAACTCAAAGAAGACACAGGAATTTTCTCTTGAAGGGCTTAACCCATGTGCAACTTACAATTCATTAATAGAAAATAGAGGTCAGGAGACAGGCATGATTAATTCTATTGAGCTGTTTAATTAGTGCTAGATAGCATAGTCCAGAAAGCATAAAAACAAATTAGAGAGATACAGGACTCTTTAAGATATTTGGGGTGCTTTCAGTCTAAAGAAAACTTGAAAGAATTAGGGACATGGAGAAGGGAAGGCTCAGCAAAGAGCTCATCACAGACACAACTGCATGAAACACCAACATGTGGCCAGCCAGGTGGTGTTTTGTTCACAGAGATCCATCCAAGCCATACAGAAGAGCAGCATATTTTCTCATCCACACAAAGGTAGCATGTCACCCTGTGATGCTACACACAGAGGGAGGAAACCAACACATTGTTCATTTTTCCAAAGGACAGAGCTCATGAAACAGGTGGAAGTGGCAGGAAAACATGTTTGATTCAGGCTTAAGATCTATCAAATACTCTGCATCTGAGCATTAATAAAAACTGCTCCTGAAAATAATGAAGACCCCATCACCCATCACTGAGCATTCAAACAGTGGCAAGGAGGACATCTGCTACAAAGACTGTGCGAGGGAGGACTACATCAGGCAGCAGGTTGGATAGCATGACCTTGAGGTGGGCTTCCAACACCGAGTGTCTAGAATTGTCAGTGATCCAGCTGATAAGCCTACTCTCACATCCTAAAATTAGGAAGCTGACTCACTACTTCAGTGAGGGAAGCTAAAATTTAATAGAGCTTTATATAAGATCTGTATTTAGGTTCAGAAAGAGGCCTACGTAAGCCCTGACCAAAGCACACCAAACTGCGTAATGTTTGGAAGATAGTCACTAGGCATTGCTCATGAAGAAGCACTAAAGGATGGAAACACTCCTCCCCTTATTTGTCATTGACCACCTACTATGTTCCAGGCAGTATACAGACAGATAGATAGATAGATAGATAGATAGATAGATAGATAGATAGATAGATAGATAGATAGATAGGTAGGTAGGTAGGTAGGTAGGTAGGTAGGTAGGTAGGTAGGTAGGTAGGTAGGTAGGTAGGTAGGTAGGTAGATG
>PVKA01043705.1:0-10092 GCA_004027165.1 Ctenomys sociabilis
AAAAAAAAAAAAAAAAAAAAAAAAAAAAAAAAAAAAAAAAAAAAAAAAAAAAAAAAAAATCAATCAATCAACGACCCTGTGCCACACACACCTATAATCCAGCCACTCAGGAGCCTGGGATAGGTGGGTCATAATACAGCCAGCCAATAAAGCCAGAATATGTCAAAACAAAAAAAGGACTAGGAATGCATCTCTAAGAAAATGTCCTGGGTTCAATCTCCTACAACAAAGATAATAAAAATCTAAAACAAAAATTAAGAATGAATGTGAAAAATATATAATGATAGTATAACCGGGGCTGGCGAGATAGTTCAGTAGTCTTAAGTGCAGGCTTAGGCTAGCTTAAGCAAGTGCAGGGACTATAGTGCAATCCCCAGTACCATATGCTGCGCCAGCCCCACACCCAGCCCCCAGCAAGGACTGAGATGGCCACAAAAAAAATAAATAAATAAATAAATAAATAAATAAATAAATAAAAATAAAGTGCCGTTTGATTTTTTCTTTTTGAGACAGGGTCTGCGTAGTTCAGGCTGACCTTAAACTCACTATGCTGTCCCGGATTGCTTTAAACTCCTGCTAGTCCTCTTTCCTCACCCTCCTGAGTGCTGAGATTATATGTGTGTATCACTACACCCAGCAGAATTTTTTTTTTTTAATTATAAAAACACTAGAGAAGTTACTGTGGATATAATTTAAAAGCAGGGATTAACTTCCTATATGTGAGGTCCTGATTTGATTCCTGGCAGTGCAAAGAAATACAGAAAAAAAAAAAAGAGAGAGGAAAAATACCAGTGGATATAAGTTTATATCTTAGATATAAAAATTCAAATATTTTTTAAAATCACATTAATTATAGGGTAGCAAAATGATATTCACAACTGAACAGTTTTGCTTCCTTCCTTTTTTTTTCTTTTCTCTCTCCCAGGCATTGGGCATTGAACCCAAGGCCTCTGCACTGAACTCACATCCCCAGCACCCAGAGTGCTGGGATTATGAATGTGTAATATCAGGACTGTCTGTTTTTGTTTTTGAGACAAAGACCCCTTCAGGCCAGTGAACGCCAGGTTTCCCTTGAACTCTTAACTTGCCTGCTTCACCTTCCCAAGTGCTGGTGCAATTTAACTTTTAACATATTTTCTATGGTGGAAAACACCTAATCACAAATAAATTTAATAATGGAATTTTTCCTTCTTTAGAGAAAAAATGTCAACCTTTAAATTAAAAATACCTGTAATGCTTGAAGATCTTTCAGGCAGATATCACACAAATATTATGTATCATATGATTTCCATCTAAAATGAAGAAAAGAATAATTATATTTTTAAAGCTGGTAACTTTTTTTCAGGGATTGAACTCAGGCCCTTGTGCTTGCCAGGGAAGCGCTTATTCTACTGAGCTATCTCCCCAGCCCCCTCTGGTAACTTTTTTTTTTTTCTGTCTCTGTCTTTTTTTAAAAATTTATTTATTTGTATTTATTTAACTTGAGGAGTGAAAAATAGAAGCAAAAACAAAGAGAACAAATGACATAAACAGGGTAACATACAATGATACATACGTTACTGATTTTTACAACATGGATGGCTATCTGGTAACTTTTTTTAACTAGGAATTGAACAGGGTCTTCACACAGAGCCAGAGGAATTTTTCTTGGAGATAGGGTCTTGTCCTGTAATTCAGACTGGCCCTGAACTCGTGGTAATCCGCTTGCCTCAGTCTCTCCAATGCTGGGATTATAGGTCTACACAACCATGCCCAGTGCCCAGCACTTCTGAGACATGGTCAGCCTCAGAAAATTATCCAAGATGGCCTCAAACTTATAAGCATCCTGCCTCAGAATCCCAAGTCATTGGGATTGCTGTCATGTACCACCAGGTCTGCCAATTTTTGTGTTTTTATCTTTTGAGATAGAGTTTCACTATGCAATTCAGGCTGGCCTCAAACTCAAATTCCCAGCTATCATCCTGCCTCAGCCTCCTGAATGCTAGGATCACAGGCAAGAATACTACACATAGCTATGCAGGGTCTCACTGTGTAGTTCAGAACAAGACTGAACTATGGAACAAGACTTTTTCAAAACAATCCACTACTAACATCAACAACAAAATCGTAACTTAGGAAATAGGCAACAAAATCGTAACTTAGGAAATAGGAAGTATGGGAATAAAAGGTAGGGCTTTAGATTACAGATAAGGACTTGGGCATCCTTTTTCTCTTTTTTTGAGACAGGGTCTAACTATGTAGTTCAGGCTGGCTTTGAGCTTACTTTGTAGCCCATACGCAAGGCCATTCTCCTGTCTCAGGCTCCCATGTGATGGAATGACAGGCACGTACCACCATGTCCAGCTGCAAATTTATTTTTTTAAAAAAACAAAGATTTAGTCCAACTTGGTGTGTGCCTGGAGGCTGAGATACCACCATGGAGACTGAGATACAAGAATCGCTGTGAGTGAGACCAGCTTGGAGTACACAATGAGACCTTGTCTCAAAACAAATAAGAAGAGCTACATAGTTCAGTAGTAGATCACTTACCTGGCTCAGTATTATAAATGAAAACATAAAAGAACAAGTCACAAATGTGATCTTCCTCCCTCAGTTCCCAGAGTGCTAGGATTATGTGTGTATACTACCAGGCATGGCTGCTTTATAACAGTAACTGTTGTGTAATGTGGTGGTGGTGGTGGCGGTGGCAGTGGTGGTGGCGGTGGCGCAGTGGTGGTTATAATAAGCAGTAATAATAAGGGCCAACTTGACAGATAGCTCAGCACACCAAAGCACCTGCTTGCGCAGAGCAGTGGCCAGGGTTCAACTCCTGGTGTGCCATGCTGGCTCTGCCTGCAGGGTGCACTTGAGACAGTGATTGAAAATGGACATGGTGGTATACAACTATAATCCCAATGCTTGAGAGGCTGAAAATAGGAGAATCACTACAAGACAGATCTACATAATAAGACCCTGTCCCAAATACAGAAAACAGAAATAGTAATAATGACTATTTCCTTAAAGTTTCAACTGAAGCCCACAGGTCATTCTTATGTAGTTAATAGTCTTCAAAAAAAAAAAGTATGCAAAGTACCTGGTGTACCAGGGACAAAAATGGATCCCCACCAGGTGTGGTAATGCTTGTCTGTAATCCCAGCACTCAGGAGGCTGAGGCAGGAGAATCATCATGAATTTGAGACCAACTTGGGCTACATAGTGAGTTCAAGACCAGGCTAAACTACATAGTGAGTGCCTTCTCAGAAAAAAAAAAAAAAAAAGAAAGAGAGAGAAAAGAAGAAAAAGAAAGGATGTCCAAGTCCTTGTCCCTAATCTTTTTTTTTTTTTTTTTTTTGTAGGACAGGGTCTACAGGGTCTTACTACGTATATTGGACTCACAGTCATCATGATCCACTTGTGTTTAGCCTCCCAAGAGCTGGGATTACAGGCATGTGCCACCACACCCAGTCTTAATCACTGTCTCAGCATGCTGTTGGCTCAGCACACTGAGGATCAATCCCAGCTGCTGTGTCTTGCCTAAGCAGACACTTACTCTACTGAGCTATTTGGCGGCCCCTCTTGTCCCTAATCTAAAACCCTACCTTGTTAGTCCTATTCTTCCCATTTCCTAAATTACTATTTTGTTGTTGTTGCTGCTGATGGTAATGGTGGGATTTTTGAGACAGTCTTGTTCTGTAGTTCAAGCTGGCTTGAACTTCATAGGTAACCTAGCCTTGCCTCCAACTCTTGGTCATTCTCTTGCCTCAGCTTGCCAAAGTGCTAGCTGGGCTTACAATTTCAATGCTGTCACAGAGATTGACAAAGCAATCTATACTAACAAATATACTATTACTTTAGAACTCATCTTATTTATAAAAGTTATTTTCAAGTAACTTTATTTTGAGAAAGGGTATTGCTAAATTGTCCAGGGTAGACTTGAACTTGTAATCAGTCTCCAGTACCACAGGCAAGGAAGGATAAGGGGAAGAGAGAAAGGGAAGCAGGGAGGGAAAGAAATTAATGTTATGTTTATCTTTATCTTACCACTTTATCTTCTGAGATTTCTTGGAATGTAAGTAAGGACCAAAATGTATAATATACATACATACATACATACATACATATATATATATATATATATATATATATATATATATTTTTTTTTTTTTTTTAATGTCTTTTTGAGACAGGGTCTCACTATGCAGTTCAGGATGGCCTTCTGGTCTTGAACTCACAAGAATCCTCCTGCCTCAGCCTCCCAAGTGCTGGGATTACAGGCATGCACCACCACGCCCGGCCAAAATGTATAATAGATATTGGGAAATGCAATGAAAATATTCAAATAAGAACAAGAGAGGAGGGAGGGGTAAAGGAAAAAAGGGACAACAAAAGATAAAGGCTTTATACATAAGCAAGGGAAAAGTTTAAAGGGAAAGAAGGGGAATGGAAATAAAAAAAGAAGATATATCATGGACAGGTATAAATTCCCTATGATGAATGTATTATATAGATCGAAAATGAACCAATTAAGGGGCCCGGGAGATAGCTCAGTAGAATAAGTGTTTGCCTGGGAAGTGCAAGGGACTGAGTTCAATCCCTGCTTCTGCCAAAAAATAAAAAAATAATAATAATAAATGAAGTGTTACTAATTAAAAAAAAAAAGATTTCTTGGAAAACCAGAGCTTGTAACTTTGAAAGAAGTATTTCTTTTTCTTTTTTTAGATACGGGAAATCAAATTCTGGACCTTGAGCTTGCCAGGCAGGCATTGTGTCACTAAGCTATATCCTCAGCCCCAAAGTATTTCAAACATAGTAAGTTCCCAACTTACAAACATGCTAGTTTCACTTTTTCACAGGTCTACTGTATAAAATTAACTTTGGGGGCTGAGGAGACAGCACAGTAGAATAAGTACTTGCCTGGCAAACACAAGGCCCTGAGTTCAATCCCCAGTACCACAAAAAAAATAAATAAAATTAACTTTGTCAGATACCAACAAATCTAACTTACTATATAGACAAGCAGGGGAGAATAAAGAGAAAGGGAAAGGACATAAAGAATTATGTATACATCATCTCTCTACTATGAATGTAACCATTATGTACTGCAAATATGTAATAATTTTTAAATTAGCATTGTAGCACAATGTGCTGCATACCTGGAATCTTCAAACTCAGGAGGCTGAAGCAGGAAGATCACCAAGAGTTTGAAGCCAATCTCTGTTACTTATTGAGTGCAATGCATCTCAAAAGCAAACAAAAAATTAAATAGAAAGAGAGAGAGAGAGAGAGAGAGAGGAACAATTATAAGCTAAATGTAAACCAAGCCAGGTGTGGCACCAGCCTGCAATCCCAGCACTTGGGAAGCTGAGGCAAGAAGATCACCATGAGTTTTGAGGCCAGTCTGGACTGCATAACCAGTTCAAGACCAGGTGGAACTACATAGCTTTTCTTCTTTAATCTATATTTTTACATATTACTTTTTCAAAAAATAATGTGAATATTGCTCTCATTAAAAAATTCACTACTTAAAAAAAAAAAAAATCCCGTGACAAAAGCAAGGGCCTGAGTGTTCAATCCCCAGTTCCACAAAAAAAAAAAAAAAAAAAAAAAAAAAAAACTACTCACAAGAGCTCTAGTTTAATGAGAATTTAAGGTTGGATTCATTCTCAATTAATCTTTATACCCTCATAAAGTAGCTATTCTCTTCCCACACAGAAGCTATGCAACATGAACAAAAATTAAGTCAGTGTTTGAATAAAATATTTAGTTATTATTAAAACTTAACCCTTCTTAAAATACTCCCCATCCCATTACCCTATCTGAAGCAGTTCTGGATAGTGTCTTCACATTTTGGTGTCTTTAGTTACACTGTTGTAGCTGCCTCAAAGTCCTGAATCAGTTCAAAACATTTACCTTTTATGCTCATTTTGACTTTAGGGAAGAGGCAGACAGATCCAGTAAGCCAGTTCAAATTAGAACATAGAATATGGTGTTTTATTACTATGCCTTTCTGTTGGGTGGTATTCAGACAGCAGCATCACCATATTTTTTATCACACCTACTGAAGACACAGAAGAGAACTTCAGGAACTGCTTCAGAAAGCGGTACAATATAATCACTATGTACTCCAAATACATACTAATTAAGTACTTCAAAAATAAATTTTTAATAGCCAGGCATGATGGTGTACACCTGTGATCCCAGCACTTAGGAGGCTGGGGCAGAAGGATCATTGTGAGTTCAAGAGCAGCCTGAACTACTGTCAAGACAATGTGTCAAAAATCACACCCCATTCCCACAGTGCCAAAATCACAGGTTTAGAAGATCTCTCAGTAACACTGGGCAAAAACAAAAGGGCCCAAAAATGAAGACCTCTCAGATTAAAACTGACAAGAACAACACTGGTGTGGTACATGCCTATAACCCAGTCCCTGGGAGGCTGAGGCATGGGAATGGCAAGTTGGAGTCCAGCCTGGGCAACTGAGAAATACAGCAGCCAGACATGGTAGAGCACAACTGGTTAATCCCAACACTTGGGGGAGGCTGAAGCAAAAGGAAAGTTGTGAGTTCAAAACCAGCCTGAAAGGAACAGGGAGATAGCTCAGTAGAATAAGTGCTTCCCTGGCAAGCTCAAGAGTCTGAGTTCAGTCCCTAGTTCTACCCCCCAAAAAAGAAGAAAACCAACCTGAACTACACAGCATGACCCTGCCTCAAAAAAATACAATAAAATTGGACAGGAGGCACAGAATCCCCAAGATACATACTACTGATGAGAACAAAAGAGAAGATTGGCAAGATGAATGTTCACTCCAGATACCATGTTTAGAAACGGTAAATTAGAGACAGGAAGATGGCTCAGTGGAATAAGCCCTTCCCTGGCAAGCACAAGGGCCTGAGTTCAATTCCCGGTTCTGCCAAAAAAAATTTTTTTTAAAAAAAATGGTAAATTAGTAATAGCTTTTTTTTTTTTTTTTTTTTTTTTTTTTTTCTTGCGGAACCGGGGATAGAACTCAGGTCCTTGCGCTTGCTAGGGAAGGGTAATATCTCTTTAGAAAACTATGCGCCACAAAAATATGAGTCAAAGACTTGTTTCTAAACTCTTCACTTTTTATCTGTCCTACTATGATGGCCACTAGCAACATGTAATTTAAACTTAATTGAACTTTGAAATTCATTAAAATTTATAAGTTTACTTTCCCGCTTGCACCACATGTCAAACCGTCCGTGGCCACGTGTGGCAAAGGCACAGAGACCACTTCTGCGGGACAGAGTGACTAACAAGCTCGAAGCTCTAAGCACACAGTCGGTTCGGAGCGGAGCAGAACAGAGAGAGGGAGCGGACGGCGCGCGGCGAGGTCAGACACAGCTGGGCCGCCAGTGGCTCTGGAGCCACGGCCCGGGACGTCCTCCCTGACGCGGCGGTATTGGGAACCCGTAAAGGGGATTCGGGCGGGGAGCACGGCGGCGCCGCGTTCCAGAAGGCGTCTGTTGGGCCTAGAAGTACCGGCGCCCACAGGTGAGAGGCGCTGGCCTCCGACCTCTCCGCGAACTGGGGAAGCGGTGGATTCAGGGAGTCCACCAGCTGAGGCCAGGGTCGGGACCCCCGGCAGTCACTCGTAAGCGGTGATGGACGCTCAGCCCTTATTCGGGAGGCTGGGGCGCCGAGACTTCACAGGCGGTGGGGAAGGCAAAGCCCTGGCCCGACCGGGAAGGCGCGCGGAGAGCGCCCCCCCTCGCCCGTGCGCCAGGCGCGCGCACCCGTGCCAACGGCCAGTCAGGGTAAACAAGGCCTCGACCCATGCCGCATACTTACCGGAAACAGCGACCTCGCGGCCGCAGAGCCCCAGGAGGCCACAGCAGGTGAAGCCGTACCGAAGAAGTCTGACTGGGAGTCGACAGCGGAGGCGGCGGGCAAACACTGGTCAGGCCCGCTGCTTCCTCCGGCAGAGTCGACCCCGCAGCTCCGGAAGTGCTCCACTTAATTGCGTCACTTCCGGCTGGGGTCGCCAGGCGGTCGGCGGCAGGTTCCTGGTAGGGCTTCCCCTTGGAGCGTCTCTATAGCAAAGCTGTGCTCCTACCGGTTTGGGTAGGCATATTGGCGGCAGTAGCTGGAGGAGGCAGCAGAGGCCTCGGCTTATGAAGGAATGGTCTAAATAAACATCTTTTCCTGCTTTGGCTTACCAGCGTCTCTAGCCGAGATATTTTTAAAAGTAGCCGTTCTGTCTGGCTCCTTACTCAGGCATAGGGCACTGAGAAGATATCCCAGCGTCCGCAGGGTGGATGAAGGACCTTGGGCTCCTTGGCCGCTATCTGGCTGAAGGAGAGCCAGACGGACATTCAGTGTGTCTTAAGAGAGTTGCTAGGTGGACTGCGCCTACATTGGCTTTGCCCATCACTGCCTCATACGCTGCCCACTTCTTCAGCCTCCAACTTACTCAGCCCTTGTGCTTCCCAGGGAAGCACTTATTCCACTCAGCCATCTCCCTGGCTCCAGATCTTAACTTTTTGTTTCACTTTTTCCTCTCACAGCCTAACAACTGCCTTTAATACTTACAGCCAAATGTCTATAAAGCAGAAATCCGTACCTAACTGCAGTCATTTTGCCCGGAACAGCTACAGCCATTTGTTGTATACCGCTGAACTTGGCTAAACCACAGGATTAGTTATCAAACTCAAATTTCTGTGAATGTTCCAAAAGCCACTATCCTTCATGTGCCTGTGGTTGCCACAAGTTACCCAAAGTACCATGGCCTTCGGTTATGCTTATTTTAGTT
The DNA here is from genome assembly GCA_004027165.1 of Ctenomys sociabilis. Lineage (NCBI taxonomy): Eukaryota > Metazoa > Chordata > Mammalia > Rodentia > Ctenomyidae > Ctenomys > Ctenomys sociabilis. The sequence goes on from PVKA01043705.1 coordinate 8,751, forward strand.
TTGGTAACTTCTGTAACTGCCCCATATTTTGTAATTAGGGCCCAGACTTTGGAGACTACTCTGGGTCCACCATCGTTAAAGTTTCCTTCCTTCTCCTGAGCTCCCGGTTGCTGTGGACTCAATTTTCCTGTAACATTCTGGCGTGTCCACAGGAAAGGAAGAAGATGGCTATAGTCTTGCAGAGCCTGTGGGGTGGTTTGTGAAGGCATGTCTCCCTCCACTCCAGCTTTACACAATACTTGGAGGGGAGACACACCCCTTTGACTTCTGAGGACCCCTTTGCAGCCTCTGGGATGCCTACTGGGGCACCCCTATCTCCACTGCCAGGTCTGAAGGAGAATAAATGAAACTGTCCAGACTGCTAAGTCAGGTAAGATTATTCTGGGTTCTTCTGATAGTCAGGCCCATCCCAACAGATGGAAGAGGAGTTTTATTACCCCCTAGTCAGATTCTGGGATTTTGCATGGTGGGTGGTATGTTTTAACTTCTGAATGAATATGTGAATGAATGAACGGCTTCCCTGGCAATCCAGCTACTTTGAGTGTTTCTGTCTGACTCCTCAGCTTCAGCCATAGAGTTTGAGTGGACTTGTTCTGCAGGTGTGTGGTCTGTTATATGGCTCAGAGGCAACTCACTCATATAATAGGAGTCATAGACTGGGCCTGTAATTACAGCCCACCTATTGCTAAGATAGACCTTTATCCCTGAGAGGGGAGCACCCAGACAAGTATCTGACTAGTCCTCTGATATGGGGTCCTCCTTTGATGCATGTCCAAATATGAGTATACAGTATATATGTATGGAGTCAGAATGGGATCCAGTCATACTAAACTCAATGAATGCCTCTTGAAAAACTTTAAGAAGGGTTTCTTTGGTGATTATGGAGTTTAATTGATGGCTCTGCTTCTTCTATGAGATCAACTGGCCAAAATTCAGTCTATTTAGGCCTCCTGAAGGGATATAAGATGAAAGAGAAGTCTGCCATATCTGGGATGCAGTGATGGAGATGGGACCCAAAGACCATCTGGACCAATTTCCTTACATGGATTCCTGGCTAAATTTGGCTGTCAATCTCCCACCTTGGCTCCACTTCTGCATCATGCGCCAACCAAATGCTATTGTCCTTATGAACTCTTATGTCCCTACTGAGCGATTCATCAGTTCACTTACAGGGTTTATCAAGGAAAAGATCATCCTCTACAAGGACCCCTTAAGTTCAGATCTGCCTCCACCTTGTTAGCCACTGCCACCAGCTTGATGAAAGTCTTTCAGATTTTTATGAAAGATTCTATAAGCTTACAGGGCTTTCACCCTGTTTGACCCTGAGGCCAGAGAAAACCTA